>BSBM01001364.1:0-217500 GCA_027924585.1 Larix kaempferi
GAGTTTCCATGCCCCATCCTTCTTTTGCACCAACATAATTAGGCTCCCACAAGGTGAGGATCTTAGTTTAATAAGGCTCTTTGGTATGAGCTAATGACTCTAATGTTTTATTTCCCCATTATCTAGAGGAGAGTGTTTGTATATTGAACCGTTAGGTAAAGGAGCACGAGGTATCAAATCAATTAGATGTTTGACCTAGTAGTGCAAAGGTGATTATTTTGGTAAGGCAAATATATCTTTGTACTCCTCTACAATCTTGTCCACTTGTGTTTGTTGTGTAGAGAGGCCTCATGCTAAGGATGTGGTGGTAGTAGTGACCTGGCTATAAAATAATGTAAATATTTACAATGCAAATAAAATTCCAAGCACTGGCTATGGAAGCAACTAAACATGAGGGGGTTGTATGTATTCACTAGGGAGAGGTGAGGGGTTGGGGGAATGAATCCTTTGTTTCCAAATGTCTTTTTGAGAATCCATGTTGACTAGATATGTTGTAAGAGGCAGCTGAAAAATCAATCCATGAATTTAATGGAGCATGGGAAAATCAGAAATTCGTATGGCTGGGTATGGGCTCAGTTTACTTGACCCATAAGTTAATTTCCTCATGGGAATTCGTTTTTCATCATCCTTATTCCATTTTTGAACAACCAGACATCAATTTTCAGCCATTATGCATTCCCAACAGTGAAGGATTGCAGAAATCTCAACCAAGAAAGAAGCCACGATTTAGAGTGTCAAAAATAGCCAAAATTTGATGTGAGCAGCAAAATCCAATGGGGAATCCATAGACATAAACCATGGGGTGAATTTGAGAGTTTCAAATGCCCAGGAATCCATAGGAAGACTCAGATTTGGAAGCCCGAAAGTTGAATTTCGTGATTGAAAGTCACGTGGCCATAATTCAAAAAAATCCAAGAGTGGATTGGATTGGGAGAGAGATCAGAGGTCGAAGTTGCTTGGTAAACCCAATGAAGGTAAGAATATCTTAAATCGTTGTAGCTTGGACCTTTCTATGCCCACCCTGAAGAGCACTGGAGGGAAGGGACGCCTGAGGGACTATGGAGTAGAGAAGGGGACCTTCCTTGTGCTGGGTGTGGTAAGTATTGTGGGTGCCAAGGCTAACTGAGATCAATTGAGATGCTTGTAGCTTTGTGGTTGAGCTCACTGACTTAGCACTCTCCTTCCCTGTCTCCCTACATGCTTGACAAACCCAGCTATGTGCCGGCTTAGCATGAGTGATTGTGCATGTGGCTGTGAGTGAGCCCGAGTAGTTCCTCCTTAGTGGATACATAGCCCAGCTCGGGGGTGGTCTCTTAGTTGAAGTAATATAGGCTAAACAGAGACCTACGGTTGGGTGGAACGTTGCTCTTCCATAGCTAGTTGCTCAAGAAATTTCCATTAAAAGGTAAGTGTTCAATGTTGTTTCTAATTATGCCAAATTTATGCATATGAATGACTATTTGTTTATGTCAGATTGAATGAAATGATCCATTTGATTTGTTAAAATTGAATGCCTGCAAATAGCATAAGATGAGTTTATCTATGTGCATGGTTTTTACTGTTATGCATGTGATTAGCATGCTAGTATATGTACGCTGTGTGTGTAATTGGTTTAATTTTCGTTTTGTATCTTCAATATGCATTGCACACACATTTAAATGTTGATGAATTTGATAATATGGCCTTAGGGGCGAACTTTAGCACCCCATACATTCGTCATGTTCCCTCCATTGGTCGAATTGGCGGGAGGGGACGTGACAAACATGCGCTGGGAAACGACAAAAAACATATTGCTTTGATACCATTGACCTTGTTTATTTAGAGAACCAAATGAAGACATAAATATAAAACGAAAAGAAGCATGTAAGGATGTTGCAAAGATAAAAGTTGTACAGTAAAATCCATATTCTATTAATGAATGAAATGGAAAAATACTACAAACTGCAAAGCAATACAAACTAGCAAGAATGGTGGTAGCTTATCTATGAAGAGAAATGTGTCGGCTATGCTCATTCATAAGAAGACCATTACAAGAGGTTAAAAATGACCTTTTAACATAAAGTGCCAATTCCTAAGAGACAATTCCTAAGAGGCAAAAAATATTAACCCTAGGAAATGAAGTGGCAAAATGAATGCTATCCTTGAGGAGTCCACTTGATATGTCGACTTCCACATACAAACTCCATTTGGGCACATGATAGCCCGTTAGAAAGATATCGATGGGAAGAATAATTTCGGCCAAGGTTTAGATAATCCTCTAGCAATATTATGCTACCGTAGGGCCAAAAAACATTGTTCCATGGCCTAAAAAATGCATCGAAAGTGCAAGACTCGAAAAATTGTAGAAAAACTACCAAGATGGAGAACTATTATTAGTCAGTGGAAGAAATGGGCGACCACCAATATTCACCTGGATTGGTATTTGATTGTTATCAATATTATTCGCATAGAAGCATACAACTCACACAAAGAAAGGGTAGGAAGGCCAAACAAGAAAGCGTATCACCCCTATAGTGAATCAAATAATATGTTAATAAGAAGACCACCACCTCTATAAATGTCTCTTTGGCATAAAGATTATAACATATTGAAACTTTTCTAGTGATGCAAACCAAACCTCACAATCAATATAAGATAAAAAGGTAGAAGATTGTATTAACCACAATAAACTCCACATATATGGAGTTATACTTCACTGGAGTAAAAACAACAACAAAAAAAAACCAATGTCCATATAAATAGTCATTATAACCTTCATCTATCCAAATAAAAAAATGTGACACAATTACTCAATTGTATTTTTTTATTGTATTATGATATGACTTTAAGGGGGCATACATGGGTTACATGGGTTAAATGTATATGCAATAAGGGTCAACCTGATAAGAGTTACACATGTGCAATGAGTGAGAATAGGCCCATATATATATATATATATATATATATATATATATAGTCATTATGGAGACATGAACATATGATTTGGATATGTGAATGTATGTGCGTTATTTGGAGTAAGAGGTTCTCCTATTTTTTTCATTGAAGAATGCCAACACTTGATATTCCGGAGAATCAAGTGTGGCCATAAATACACCCATTCAAGCATTACACTAGTCAAAGTCGACTCCCAATGAGCAAGTGTCACGAAGCGAGATTTGAATCCGAGTGGAGAGGATAACAACATTCCTCTCCACCACCTGATCTACACTCAATTGATAGAGGTTCTCCTGTTTTATAAAGAATTATCATGTAACTTATCTCATTAATTTTTTTAAAATTGTACGTATATACTTGTTACTCTAGTTTATTATGCATTTTTAATAATTCTATGAATAATACTTAATATTAAAATAAATAATCCTTAATTTAACTCTTTCAAATAAATTATCTCATCATTTGTCCATTGGTTGTAGCTTGGGTGGTTGGGAGGAATGATTGTTACCCTCCCCACCTAGGTTCAATTCTTGTAAGTGACATATTGCTCTTGTTGAGCCCTTATTGTAATGATTGTATTTATGACCATACATTGATTCTCTACCTAAAATAGCAAGTATTAGCATTTCTCCGAAGTGGACTAACTCTCTAACAAATAGTAAACCACCTTTAAAAAATAATTATCTCATCATTTTTACTCCAACTTACTTAAATATAAATCATTTTTATTTTAACTTAATAGAAAACCAACTGCAATATAAATTAAAATATTCCTCCATCCAAACTAAAGGGAAATGCTCCCCACCCAACCACACATTATTATTATTATTCCATATATTGAATATATGCGATCTTTCTCACATGTCCTCGTATCTTTTAAAAGGTGGAATATTTGGAGTGAGAGTTGTACTGTATGATATTCTAATGACAATGGAGCATTGTAAATGCGAATGTAAAAAATGATTCGTAATCACACTTTTTTTAGTCTCATGGAAAGTGGTATCACATTCGGAATAACAATTTAAAGTTAAATTGAACATGTCATTGTTCTCGGTGGCGCAGCTCAATGCAATATCGTTGTTTGTATTACATGTGGTATAACCATAAAATTAATTTAATTAGTATATGCTCTTTGTGGTGTAACGCAATAATGTTGTTATTGTATTATATTTGATACAGTAATAAATATAAAAATATTTATATTTAATTATTGATTGTTGGTATGATGTAATGTAATATTGTTAATATATTTGTTTAGAGAATAGTGATGTGTTTTATAGTTAGTAGGGGAGATGTTGTCATATAATGTAAGTTGTCACTATCCATATATGTCTTTTATCCACATTTTTCGTGATGATAATGAGATTGTTGATGGCCTCTCTTGTCGGGGTCTCGTGGCCGCGGAGGGGCATATCTTTTTTGAGATTTTGCAGGGTTCTGTCATCCCTTCTACGGGTCATTGGAATTTATTTCCTCTCTAGTATCCTGTGGATCGCTATTCTTGTCGACTTTTTTATCACTTTCTGTCGCTTTTCTTTTTTTTTGTAATTTTATATACTTAATACCGGTTGTAATTGGCATATTTTTTGTGGTTTTTGGTCATTTCATATGCGGGTGATGATTAGGCATTGATACTCTCATCTAGCGTTCGTCTGCTGGTTTTTGGGACTATCTTGGTCTTGGACCGAGGATCGATTATCTTGGATCCGGTTCGTCTTGGCTTTGGGCCGTTTGGGTTATCATTTCTTATTTGACTGGAATGTAATGGATATGGTCCTTTACTGTAACCGTCTTTATACTTCTTTATAAAGTATAGTGTTTTTCATTTGAAAAAAATGTAAGTTGCATAACATTATTATTTTAAGTTACATAACATTATAAAAAATAATAATAAGAATTAAAAATTTTCATATTCTTTTAAAATAAAAAAATTAAATTAGTATAAATCTATCTTAAACCTAAATCAAGAAAGATCAAATTTCTTGAAGTGTAAATTTTTTTATTAAAGTGTAAAAAATTACACCTTAAGAAATTGGATTCATCTTAATACTTCATAAATCCATTTTTAAGATGGACCTATACTAGTTTTATCAAATTTAAAAAAGAAATATTTAACATAAATTATGGTTATTATGGCTAGTGAAAATATAGATTTAGTGATTGAAATCATATATATGAGAGTATTAATTTTTTAAAGATTTTAAATATATAAAACCTTGAATTCTAATAGAAATAAGATTAAATTTAAGCATTGATATATTGTTAATACAATGAGCTAATGTTGACTCCAAAAAATTTTAGGGGGAAAAATTATACAAAAGTCCATATTTTTTTTTATGGAGTTTATATTTTCATTCTTATATGCCATGTATTTTTTTTGCTCTACATTGTTTAACATTCATGTCCACATGAGTTTTAAGAACATTCTGATTTAGTCATTGTTTAGGCTCATATTTCAGCATGTCATTTATATTGTCATACATCATTTATTTTGAATCTTAGCCAACTACCCAATGTTTTCTCTACCACTCACAACCTCCAGCTAACAACTTGTGCTGATCGAATGGTTCCACCCACCATGGCACGGGTCCCTCTACTAAGACTAGACTTTTATATGGCAATCATTATATCATGGTGTTAAAACTCATCGCATGAATGATTACAATGGGTATGGAAAATGTGACACAACTTCAAGGCTCCACCTGAATTTTTTCATCTAAAAAATCCCCATGCTCCATGGATCTAAAATATTTCTGGCTTTAAGGATCTTAGAAGCCTTTATGCACCATCTATCACATAAGTATAGAGCAATTGGTTTAGAATTAGTCATTTTGTCATATCCTATATCCCATCTGTTAGGAACCCATGTCAACCCTTCTATTTACTTTGTTAGTATATTGTTGTTGGATGCATATGCTTTGTAAGTCGTCCCATAGTATTTGTTGATCCATAGTTGTGTTATTGTTGTTTGGTGCATATGCTTTGTAAGTTGCCCATAGTATTGTTGATCCATAGTTTGGCCCATGGTTTTGACCCATAGTATTGGCGCCTAGACTTAGTATATAAGTGTGTGTTGAGGCTTATGAAGGCACCGTGAAGTTATTTGTATTGAGCTTGCTCAAAGGAGGTTGCCCCCTCAAAGTGGCCTGCGATCAATATAAAAGTGATTATGAGTTCTATTATTTATGCTATCTCGTGTGTTTTCATTAAATAATTATTGTGGGTTCTTCACATTTGGTATCAGAGCACTTTCTTGGGCTCGCTGGGTGAAATTTCTGCCAATTTTTTTTTCGCATCTGTTGCAGCTTCGGATTTGGGAATAATCCCTATCCGTTTAACTGTGGGAAGTACTTGGGCATAAGCCCTAAAACTCATTGTGAGGAGTACCACAGGAACCCCAAAGTAGCTGGCCCATTGAGAGGACCTGCCAGCGAAAAAGGCAACGACCCCTACCTGATTGACTAGTTTCCACCCGTGAGGTAAACCAAGAGTTGTCGTTTGTGGCAAAGCGGTTATCAGTTTTACCTGAGCCATGGAGTGAGGGGTACTGCCCCAATACGCAAGCCATCAGATAGCATTGGTGGCCGAGTGAAACCCATGAACTGTTAGGAAGCCGCACATACCTGGGGTCCATATCTATTTTCAGTTGAATTGTTGCCCGCGTCGTTTCAGATCCATTCTGAAAGTCGTTCTAGATCCAGCCATTTCAGATCTAGCCATTTTCGATCCAGTCGGCGACGTTTCAGATATCTCTGTTGCCGATCACTTCCGCGTCGTTGCAGATCTATCTGTTTCAGATCCCTTCCGCGCCGTTGCAGATCTATCTGTTTTTTATCACTTCCGCGAGTATAAAATTTTGTTTTTTAGCCATATCTCCCTTGTTTTCACTCCGTTTTCCCTGAAACTTCACTGACACCCCTGCAATCCCATTCTGCATATTTCATTCCTGAGGACCCTATCCCAAATTCCACTTCCCAAAGCTCGAAATCCCACATTTGTCTATTTTTAGGGTTTTCCATAACTTCTTCGGATTTCACCCAATTACCTTCAAATTTTTCCACCGAGTTCCTTTCTTAATTCTGCTTCTTTGTCTCTCTCTACCAAATTTTCTCATTCTTTCACCCCGGTTCTAAAATCCCCATTTTTTGCTTCCCTGCCCATAAGAAAGTGTCCAAAACCCAGTCAAACCCCAATTACCCCTCTGAGTTTTTCCCAACTCCAAATTTCCCTTTACTAAATAAGCTTTTGTTTGTGTTTTTCTATCCATTCCCCCCCCCCCCAAAAAAAAAAAACTCCTGGTTCCGGTTGTCACTCGCATCGGAGCAAAAACCATGGAGGAAGCACTTGCAGCCATCCAAACCAAACTCCAAGATCTGGATGAAAAATTTCTCAGCCTCCATCTTCAGCATTCAGCCACGAATAATAAC
Source organism: Larix kaempferi (assembly GCA_027924585.1). Taxonomy (NCBI): domain Eukaryota; kingdom Viridiplantae; phylum Streptophyta; class Pinopsida; order Pinales; family Pinaceae; genus Larix; species Larix kaempferi. The sequence goes on from BSBM01001364.1 coordinate 7,362, forward strand.
CAATAGCAAGAATCTTCTGCAGCCACTGGGTTCTCTTCTTCCAGCAATTTTCGTGGTCCGAAGCTTGAATTTCCTCGCTTCAATGGTACTGATCCGACTGGATGGGTCTATCATGCAGAACAGTATTTCAGTCTACATAATACTTTTGATGTCCAAAAATTTCCACTTGCATCCTTTCATTTGGAACAGAAAGCCCTTCAATGGTATCGTTGGTACATCAAAGCTCATGACGAGCCAAAATGGACAGATTTTTGCCAACTCCTTTTGCAACAATTTGGTCCTAGTAGCTTTTGATGACTTCACTGGAGCACTCACTAAACTTTGTCAAAGTGGCACTGTGAGAGAGTATCAAACCGAATTTGAGAAACTAGCCAATCACACAGAAGGCTTGTCTAATGAATTCTACAGGAATTGTTTTATCAGTGGTCTTAAGGATGAAATCCGGTCAGAGGTTAAAATGTTCTATCCCAACACAATGATGGAAGTCCTAGGGTTAGCTAAGTTGGCAGAAGACAAGATTGCAGCCCAACAACGCTCCAAACCCATTTTTGTTCCCTTCCAAAATATGGGTTCTCAATGACCTCCCATTCCGCCAGCAACTCGACCAACTCCTATCAAGCATTTGTCTGAAACAGAGATGCAGGCACGCAAAGAAGAAGGGCTTTGTTATAATTGTGATGAGAAATTCACTCGGGGACATAGATGTGTTCAACAAAATCTCTATCTCTTGGATATGGATTCTCCACCTGCCTCTAAAATTGGTGAAGAAGCTCCAGATACAATGGATGCTCAGGTCGACATTCAGGAGCCTCCTATTGACCCCCCATCTCAGGATGAATGACTAGAGATATCTCTCCATGCTTTATCCGGGGTCACCACCCCCCAAACAATGCGGGTCAGGGGTTATTTTAAGAAGCTTCCTCTTACAATACTCATTGATTCTGGTAGCACTCATAACTTCATTAACCCCCGGATCGCCAAACAGGCTGATTGTTTTGTCCATCCTTGCTCCAAATTTGAAGTCATGGTTTCCAATGGAGGCACCTTACCTTGCAAGAGAAAGTGTCACAATGTGTGTATCTCTCTGGAATATTATAACCTGCGCTCTGACATGTTTGCCTTGTCCTTAGGCGGATGTGATGTGGTTTTGGGCGTTCAATGGTTACGCACACTTGGCCCCACCTTATGGGATTTTACTGAACTTTGGATGCAGTTGTCAGTCAATGGGACACAACACAAATTTACAGGCTTACAACCAAGGTCTCTCCGCATCATCAGTTCATATCGCCTGGAAAAGATCCTTAAGAAGAATTCACATGGTGTCATCGCTCAACTCCATTCCATTCAGATGCACCCATCAATGGTCTCCACTACTTCCTTGGATAGATATGCAGGTGTCTTTGCTGCACCAGTGGGCTTTCCGCCTTCACGAGACCTTTCCGGTAAGCATTTAGCTGCGTCTACATCTCAGCACGAAATGATGGCTAATTTGCATGCAGTACCGACGTGGCAGCCATCCCTATTAGGGAATTATTTTTGCATCAAGATTGATCTCCAGAGTCTGAAAAATTTCCTAGAATAATGGGTCTCCTCTCCAACACACCTAAAATGGGTTATCCACCTCATGGGTTATGACTATGCGATCACTTACAAGAAGGGTAAGGACAATATGGTGGCAGATGCTCCTTCTCCCACATTTGATGACCCAGTTTCTCTTACAGCTATTTCTCTGCTTGTTCCAAACTGGTTGCAATATGTTCAATAGGTTTATCTCTTCTATGAACTCCATGCTTTTTCATCGGTAGGGCACTTTGGGTTCCTCCAAAAGTATGACCGGGAAGAATGTAACTTCTTTTGGCAGGGACTGAAAATGCCAATTCAACAGATGGTGGTTGACTGTGATACTTTCTAGGTCAACAAGGGTGAAACGACACTCCTTTCGGGACTGCTCGAACCCTTTCCCACCCTTATACAGATTTGGACAACTATTTCTATGGATTTCCTAGAAACGCTCCAATGGTACAATACCACGTCTACAAGGACACCATATGAAGCAGTCTATGGACAGGCACCTCCAGTTCTTCTTCCATACACCCTTAGCAGCTCCCTAGTTCAGGAAATTGACTCGGTTCTTCGAAACCCCGATCAGATTCTTCTCATTCTGTAGGACAATCTTCACATGGAAAGAATTCGACTGAAACAACAAGCCGCTCAGCACCGTTCAGAGCGCACTTTTCATGCAGCTGATATGGTTCTTCTTCAGCATTCCAAGCAATCCTCCTGAAACTCAAAAGGCGTCAGTGGCCTAGAATGCAACCCGCAGATGCTACAGGGGAACCACTCCGTCCAATTCTGCATCAATTTCCACATCTAAAGCTTTGAGGACAAAGCTTTTTCTAAGGGAGAGGGGATCTTAGGAACCCATGTCAACCCTTCTATTTACTTTGTTAGTATATTGTTGTTGGATGCATATGCTTTGTAAGTCGTCCTGTAGTATTTGTTGATCCATAGTTGTGTTATTGCTGTTTGGCGCATATGCTTTGTAAGTCGCCCATAGTATTGTTGATCCATAGTTTGTATTGGCCCATGGTTTTGACCCATAGTATTGGCGCCTAGACTTAGTATATAAGTGTGTGTTGAGGCCTATGAAGGCACCGTGAAGTTATTTGTATTGAGCTTGCTCAAAGGAGGTTGCCCCCTTGAAGTGGCCTGCGATCAATATAAAAGTGATTATGAGTTCTATTATTTCTGCTATCTCGTGTGTTTTCATTAAATAATTATTGTGGGTTCTTCACACCATCCATATTATGGTACTTTCTTAAGATCCTTTATGGGTATGGGCTTCCATGGGATTTATCTATGAACTGATCATCCAATCCCATTGAGTGTCTACCCTCTCAAGCTCATGCTCATATCATAACAACAAGACATTAAGGCATAACATGTATTCAACATTGCATGCTTCAAATCATTATATATATATATATATATATGGCAAGCCTAAATCATATACATCTAATGTAACAAGCATTAAAAACATCTATAAACTTAAACTCATAGTGTATGTTATCCAAAAACATGAGCATTTATTTCTGTAAACTCATTAGGACATCACAATAATCATTTACAAGTCTTAAGTGAACAAGGTAAAATAATGGGGCTTTACCAAGCCTCCTAACACCTTTGAAGTCCATATCCTTTTCCATTTTAGAACCCTTTCTATATATGAGGCTATCCTCACTTCCCCTTTGAGTTACTACCTAATATAGAAAATATTCATTTACTTGTGTTTCTCCTTCTTCTTTTTGTGAAAATAGGGTTGTTACTAGCTCTTCCTCATTTTCAGCATCTTCGTGAAAGTCATCTTTTTTACTTTCATCATCTTCATGAAAGTCATATTTTTTACTTTTGTGGCCTTGGAGATCTCAACATATTTTTGAATTGTGTTATATGGTGCCTTTTATTTCTTTAGGTAGGGTCTCATTACCCACCAAGCACCCCCTTATGCTTTCCAAAATGACCATCCATCACTTTAGTTCTATGATCATGTGGCAGAGCCACAAACTTGGCATTGTACTCTACATGACCTTGTTCACCTTTCCCATAGAATGCATAGTAATGGGGAACATTGGGCCTTACAACCTCTAGGGTGAGAAAGGACCATGTAGTGATTTCCCCCAAATTCTTTCCATCAATGGTCATGATTTCTCCCACTTCCTCCTAGGACTCACTTTTTTCCAATTTCTCAACATCTGGCCTACTTTCATAGTCTTTGGACCCAATGGTCTTATTTCCAATGGCTTTGAGTATGGCACAATGAGGGTCACACTTCCATGATTTGTCTAAAGGTGAAATTAAGAGAGGTGAGGATATCGGTAGCCTCCTTGTTTCCCTTGGGGTTAGTGAAGGCATAGCCCCCTAGAGAAATAAGGTAAGATACATTTCACTTCTTCTTATATTTTAGGAAATACTTTCCATCTATCTAGGAGAGTTGTCTTAGATGCTCGAAAACAAAAAATTGGGGGGTTAACACATGGGAAGCCCATAGGGAACAAGGTATGTCCCATCGATATCAATTATCATGAAATCTTCCTCATAGGAACCAATCTCCCATCCTAGTCTCAAATCTTGATTGGAGGTAAGGCCTTATTTCCATGGACATCCTCTCTGACAGCTTATCATTAATAATATAAAACACAGTATATATGAACTTATTGACAAGTTCCATGAAACTTGCCAAATCTAAGTCCTCTTTTACCATGGGAAACAAATCAATGCACCAACTATTTTCTCCATTATTGTTTACCCTCTTCAATCCTAGGTATGTTAAAGAGGTTGACTAACAACAAATTTACATGTAAATAAGGTACATAGGGAATCTACAAACTTTACTTGTTTGAGAATTCATCAAGTGGTCCCTCATTGTGTTGGAAATAGTTTTGTCATACCTAAAGGAAATAATTTTTTTAGGTGGGTTGTGGAAGAAGTTTAGGATGGCTATCATATGAGCGTGCACAATTTGGTCATGTTCATGCCTTAGGATAAAGGAGAATTTTGAGAACAACTCCTTGGACAATTAGGGAATTCTATGATTTTGAAGAGAGGTGGTCCATTAAGCAAGGGGAGATGCCTTGGACAAATTTTTTTGAATAGGGGTGGGGTCCAAAAGTGTGCAGTGTGAGTAATCATTGGATGCATAATTTAATTACACATCCAACAAGTGCTCCTGCTCAAAATTTGAGTAAAACCACAAGGATATATGTTGAATATACAAATTAAAAAAGTAGTTTTTTTCTCTCTTCCTCCAAAATTCATAAATATTATTTTATTATTTTCCTTAAGAGGCCCATTTTAGACCTCAAATTTTCTCTAATGAGGGGTCTTTCTTAGAGGGTCAACGAATAAGGGAAGCAAAGGATTTTACCAAAAACATAGGTTTATCTTGATCTATAGGTGTAGAGAGAAACCATTGGTAATTCTTCACACATTTAGGGGGTCCTCAGGGGAACGATTTTACGGTGGGTGTCCCTATGGGACTATAGGAATAATATTTGTAAATGATATTCTATCTAATTTTGTGAAAGATGGGGTGGTGAAAGCAAAATCACACTAACACATTGTAGGCCTATAGCAAAAAATATAAAAATAAAATACTAGAACATACCCACAAATTTATTGGAGGTCTCTTCATCAATATCACATCCAAACCCATAGTACCATTAACACGACACATTCTATATGGGTTTATTCACTACAACCTCACTGTAAGAACCACCATTGAAAACAATCAGGTAGAGAAGGAAAAAAAAATCAACAAGGATTCACTATATAGAGAGGTAGATACCCTTACCTTTCCAAAACTTATGTTGGGGTTTTGATATAGTAGTTGATCGGTTCCTCCTTGATGCTCTTTTCCTTATTGAGATGGTCTATGGAAACGAGCTAGTGCTCATAGTCGCAACTAAGGGAAAGGGGCACAATTTGCATGAGCATGTGGTTGCTCCATTTCAATGATGAACTTGAGAGAAGAGATTATAGAAGGATGCATGATAAAAAGTTGGTGACCTTGCAACATGTTGTGATCTAACTCATTGGAACCTTGGGCACATGAACAACTCCATGGGAGATAATAACTAACATTTTGTTGAACATTAGAGAAGATAGATGAGTGGAAGGGTAGGATAGTGGGGCAAACATTAAAGATAACTTTGATGAGAAAGAATATGTGGACATTAGGCATAGTTAGACTTTGTTGGCTGATTGCAAAGCTTATATGGGAGTGGAATGTTGAGAAATCAAGCTAGGGAGGTGGAAAGCTGGGAAGGAAACCAACACTCAAGACAATATTTATTATTACTTTGTTATTTCATATTTAAGATAACATTATGTTTGACTTTAGGAACAACTTACAGTTGTTCGCTCTAGCGAAAATCCAATAGCCTTCAATAAATCCGTACAACATTACATTAGTTCTTATATCATGGAAAACACATTCATAATGAAAATAACTACAAGAAGTTGATGTAACAATTATAATGAGATATACTCTTTGATTATATTCTAACAAGAAAACCATAGAACAACTATTAAAAAAATTGCTATGAGAACCTAATCATTGAAATATTTGAAAACACTAGTTAAAAAACCCATGTCATAATAAATGAAAAACTACCTTTATAGATCAAGACATGAATTTAGTTAAAAATTATAGAATCTCAATAACAGACTAGTTGAAAAAAATAATCAACCCAAAATCCAAAGCGCCCAAAAGCCAAAGCAACATAATCTCTCATGCTGCACACAAAGTCCTTGCAATACCTCTCCACCCACCACACACAACATTAAAGTCCTTGCAATACCTCTCCACCCACCGCACACAAATTTAAAATCCTTACAATACATCTCCACCCACCACACACAACTCTCTACCTACCTCATGAAGCCTAGCTCCCTCGTTAAGCTTCTATTGCCTCATGAAATGTAGCTATTCATGAATCCATTCTTTCCGAGCCAACATGAATGGTTAAACCCTTCCAAAAACCTTGGAATTTATCATTTTTTTAATAAATATTAACAACAATAGCAAAAACCTCTGTAAAATCCTCAAAGTTGCCTTCATATATATGTCTCTCTCATCCTAACAAGCCACATGAAATCCTATCATCACCCACTCTTGATATATAATAGACAAATTGCATGCTGCGGGGACTCTATCTTTTACATGAGTTCTCAAAGAAATCAACCAATCAAATCAATTTATTTTTAAACCAAAATTTAGTGTTTCCTAAGTTTTTTTGGTGTTACTTTTTCTTGGTCAATAATAATTTTTGACCTCTTATTTGGCCTCTTTTCGAGGTGAACAAGCATATTTTCAAAGCAATTTTGTAATGTGATGTGTTAGGTTTAAAGTTAACGACATATATCGATCAAACAGTTGAAATAATGCTAGCATTACTTCTTTAAATTTTAATGCCAGTTTGTCAGGAAGGTTATGCACTCTTATGATTATTCAACTCTTGGTATGCTGGCCATGTGTGGCTGTTGCAAGCTTCCCACAGGTGCATGCTCCAGTAGATACACTAACACAACCTAACTATCCACCCTCCATGTCTCGATCCGTAAGGGAAACTACTGATCTCGGCCTAGAAGGAATCCTGCCTATAAGACTCTACCCGGAAGACTAAGTGAGCGAGTTAACTACCTGTTCTGTGCTTCTTGCAGGTGATCCATCCGCAGAAAGGCCTAGAAGGGATCCTGCCTATAAGACTCTGCCCGGAAGACTATGTGAGCGAGTTAACTCCCTGTTCTGTGATTCTTGTAGGTGATCCATCCGCAGAAGTTTCTGCTCAGCATGTTCAACAAATGCTCTCATAAAAATGACTAATTTGGCTAGCTAGCGACCATGCTTGCGGATCTTAAGATGTGAGAACATCATTCGGCAATGAGAGGGATCCTGGATGAGCTGGTTCTGTCATTCAATGCAGGTGGGGAAGGTAGAGCAGGTGGGGCAGGAACTCACCTACTGAAAAGCCTAGAGCTAGAATTGGAACTGGAAAATAGCTCTTTTCTTCAACAAGCGAGATGGAGAGAAAAGCGTTAACGGATGGAGAGACTTACTGACAAATGAGACAACGAGCACTTCTCCACTAATTGCAGCAGTGCCACATTTTTATAACATCTGCTCCATAGCAGCTAGAACCTTGTAAAAAACTGGACCTCAAGACTTGAACGAAAATAACCCATCAAATATACTTAAACGACGCAATATTCAAGCCCAGTATTGTCTAGGCAAAGTGAGTTTAGTTGATGTAAAGACTGAAACATATAACTTGGGAGTTTAGTTCTCCTCGATGCACTAGCGTACCTTCCTTGTATTGTAATGTTAGAGGTTCAACTGAATATATGCAGTATTATACATCCCCACAGCGCATATACTGCCCATGAATCTAACAGAAGTGTAAAAGCCTTTTATAAACTGTTTTCGAGGACCTAGGAGGATATGCGAAATCAGCCATCACAATGTGAACATAATTGGGATCAACGGGCATTCGATCTTCGTCAGGTTTGTTTAATGTTGATGCTATTTATTTGCGTTTTTTTAAATGTATGAGCGAAAAAAACTACAAACTGATGAAATTACAAAGTGCTTAGGATCAACTGTAAGCTCTATCATTGTTTTGTATGTCACGATTACATTTTCATGAAAGACGTTTCCAATCTTTAGGCTTTTGAGCTCTTGTATTGTAATTGTCTTGCAGTGATAAACATGCTTTTGCCCGTTTAATCTTGGTCAATAGTGTTCTATATAAGTGAAATAGTACTTAAAAGTGCAATAAATATTATAATAGTTAGACTGTACCTTTTTACTTGTTTTTCAAATTGCTGATATGATTCTTTATCTTCTTCGTGTTCTGGGTGTGCTCTTTTCATTTTGAAAGTAGTGAACAAATAATAGTATGATTCTTTTGAAAGTAGTGAACAAATAATAGTATGATTCTTTGGAGAGATAGCGGTATGCTTTAATATGCTGAGATAAAACTTGAAATCCCCCCAACGTTGATAGAAGATAGGAGGTAAGTCGATACACCAGAGGTGACACTCATAACAAATAATGCACCGAAGGAAATGCATTTAGTACGTAGGTCTGAACAAGACAAGATACAACATCTTCCCTTAGAGTCAGCCCTCGGAGCTTAGGGCCCTTACCTTCGGCTCCTACCTAGAAGGAATACCTTGCCAGGCCCTTCCTTAAGGCCCATGATTCGCCTACATAACAACCGTGATAAGATAATAAAGAAGAGGCTGGCCTTATAACACTCTCTACTTTCTTGTACGCGTTGCCTGCTTTACGAAGTTAGCTGGATGGAAATTATCGATGTAAAATGTTACCACCTTGCATGCATGCACGACATCTTGCATGCATGCTCGAGGTCGGGTGGTTGATACTGGGACACTTCCATGTATACTTCCAAGGCTTAGCGACTCGCTTTACACATGCCATGCAAATTATTTTAACTTCTGGCTATTACTTGTTATTCTGACTTTTGGTTCTACGTTAGGTTTGACGGTTAAATTAACATAAAATTCTAAACCAATTTCTTTTTACATGTTGATAATTCATCCCTCTAAAAATTCACGCATGACGTTATTGAACATAAATCTTGATACGTCACATGAAGGGCATGTTGATAAATTATATTACATACGATGGTAAAGAGCCATCCAAATGGGATGCTTCAAAGCAAACCTAATTTTTAACATAGGTTCATCCGTAACTGTGCCATGCGTGCAACCACAAGGTTTTGGCACCTCTTACGTAAAGAAATCCCTTTCGTATGGAGATGACCAAGATCAACATCCATTTGATGCATTAAAAATTCCACTTTCATCTACACCTCAAATAAACCCCCACAACTTTAATACATTATCTAACACCATCACTTGCTTTATCAAATAAGATAATCTATAAAGTTTTGCTTTTTTATGACTCAAACAATTTGATTCATATATATTCTTATCATCCAATGGTGGTTCACCTTCAAATATTTCCAATGAAAACATTAAAAATCTAATTAAAAATCTAAATAAAACTGAGGTAAACATAATAATTATGTCGTAACTAGGGATAGCCCCTCACAAAAATTTATAGTTGTCTAACTTGCCTTCTACATAGAGATGTTAAATTACATAAAAAGTGAAAATCTCTTAACAGATTTTTGGTTTGTTAGTGAAGTTGGCTTATTGTTAAACAATTTATTTAGGTTTTATTATTACAATGGACTGTTTCAAGTAATTGAAGGAGGATTGTGTTATGACATATACTGGTGTATGAATCTGCATAAAATGTAAAATGAAAGGCACTCTAAAAATCTGACCGTCATCAAATTTTATTTGACAAGCAGGTAGAATTTGAAATTCCAGGCCTAGTCGTAAGACATTTCTACATGTAAGAAACACTCTTCAAATTTTAGTTTTTATGGGTTATTGGACGTTGCATCTATTGTCTGACTATTAGAATCATTTGCTTCGTCAATTGCCAACAATCCTTTTGATTGGCACTTGCAACTTGGATGGAGGTGCAAATTGAATGCGGCACCTGTAGCTCACGTGTTCGTATCGCGTCCTTCAATGCACATTCCTGAGGCGGTCGTGGTACGGTTGTACCTATCTTTATCTTTACATGTTGGAAGAAGGTGGGGTTGCTTTGTTAGCACCTCAAATAAGACTTTAAGCCACATTCTTGTAAAAGTGTCACGGTAGTTTTTATGGTGGGATCCAGATTCGTGTTCAAAATCCTTACCTTCGCCGCAATGATTTTCCGCTCATAGAGTCGAGTGTATATAGAGATGGATAAGAGGGGAATATCAGTGGCAGTAGCGATGAAGGGCCATCTAGGGAGGAGCAAATTGACCATATCTCGCTCACTGGATGAAGCCCTGAAATGGCCCCTCCTCGACAAAGATGGCGTTTGCGACTACACGCTCCCATTCCAAAATCTCATTCCTCCATCTTCACCAGGGGCCATCCTCAACGACCTTTCCTATGCAATCAAATGGAGAATGGCGGAGACACAGCTCAAGCTAGGAAGTAACGTCGTCATCTACAACCCTCTCTCTCTCACCCTCATCTCTTCCACCAGGTTGCAGCGCTCGTGGTGCGATAGGGAGCCCTCCTCTCGTGATGCAGAGCTATGGATTCCTAGGGGTGGAAGTAGAGGTTGGAGGGTCGAGCCTCGGAAAGCCCGTCATGGCACAAGCCCTCTTCTTACGAAGCTCTGCATGAAATGGTGTGTTTATAGGCATGGGTATGTTTTATTTTCCCTTTATTCAACAACTTATCAGGAAACATTTCGAAGATGCTCAATTTATCACCGTAAGTTATCTTTACGGTTCTCTGTGGGAGAAATTATGTGGAAAAGCCATATGGTTGAGATTGACAATATATGTAAAAGAAAAATGAATTAACACGAAGTTATTGGATTTGACAACGTATAGGTCCAAAGAATCGATCCAGAAATACCAGGCCTCCATATTAATGAAGAATTTATTAATTTCATGTAGCTAACGACCTCAATATTGTGAAGATAAGCTCTTTTTATTTGGCTTTTGATTTTAGGTTTATTTGCATACAGTGATCCAAGCTGGACGCTACGGTCAAGTTGAACGTGTCATCATCTCTAGAGCATACAAATGAAGTTAAGGAACTTCCAGATCATTGGTTGAGATTGTTGTTTTTTGCTCATCCAAGTTACTACATCGCCTCACTGCCACAAAGGGGATTGCTGCTACTATTCCATTCGTCAGTTAGTTGACTGCTATAGGAAATTCTATCACGTCAAGAGAAAGATGTCACATGCAAAAGAAGGATCGCTACCATATCACAAAGATCGTTCGGTGATTTATTGCTAGTTATTTAGCGGATTGGGTTAATTCAATGCCACCGAGAATTCTTTATTCAAACCATATTTATTTCTGCATCTGGTGAAAGTGCACGAGTTGTATAGGAATCTTCCATGATAGAGAAAATCTATAATATTTGAAAACCACCGTAAAGTTCTCATCTGATTGCTTGGATAGTTTCACCTGCCCGCAGGAAAAGGGCGCTCACTGACTGCCACCCATTGTCAAAGATGCTACGAAACCTATTGAGTAAAACAAGCCATGAAGTCTACAATCAGTCTAAACTTTAAAGAGTAATATAATTTTGGATTTCATTTTCTGTTCATCCTTGTGTTGTGCAGAATCTGAATAAAACATTGAAATGTGTTTTCTCTACTTTATTCATATTCTTTTTCAATTTAAACTTTAATTTTAATTATAATTAAATCATCCGATCTATTAACTGCAAATCATTTCAGCTTTGCAGTAATAAAAGTTTTATTTGTAATGCTTAATGACTGTGTTTCTTAATATTACAATAAACTTTTTATTTCTGCATAAATGTGTAATAGTTTAATAGCGTAATGTCTTTTTGAGATTAAATTGTTGCATTTTTATGATGTACAACTGAATTATTTTAATAGAATAATTGTTTGATAATTTTTATAGAATTATTTCATTATGCAGAGGATTTGGATTAGGTAGTAAAAAACTTATTAGATTAAAGTGGGATTTTTAATTGATATAACTTAAAAAGAATTATAATTAAGTGTTTGATAATTTTAATAGAATTATTTCATTATGTAAAGGCTTTGAATTAGGTAGTAAAAAAATAATTGGATTCTTATCAAATTTATGACCAGAAAGAAGGCATGCTTGCCCCTATCAAATTTATGAGGGGAAAGAAGATATACATGTTATAAGATTAGCTTAGTACATTTCCTTTCTGCCATAGGAGTTCTATTTTTCCATGACGGGTGTTAGTGCCACAATTTGTTCCTAGACTACTAAGGGACAAGCCAACACAATCTTCACAATCTCAAGATAAATATGCAATAGGTTTTTTGTGGTTTTAGGTTTAATGATTTGAAAACTTCAATATAAATAAAGAAAGGAAAAATCAACTTCAATTAAATCATGTAGCAAAAAGAACTGAAATCAAGATCTTAATAAGGCATAATCCATCACGTTCCAAAATCATACATTCAGGTTTCCATCTACAATACATAAGCATTCATTGAATCAAAAACATCAAAACAAGAATGAAATTATGCACTGTATGACCGCACTGATCAGGGATAAAAACACGGTCAATTAATATAAAGATGGTTTATAACATGTATATATATGATCTCAGTCCTCAAACTTACATGATAAAACCTGCAAGCATATTCAATAGCATTGTATAGTAGCTTCAAACCAAAACATCGAACCCTTGTTCATTCCCATTTAATTCCTTTTAAACATCTTTCAAAGAAGTAGTTTGTAACTACTCTTAAGTCTTTAGGTCTCAAAAACAGTTACCTAATCGAGCTTTTTAAACTAGTGTCATTAACTAAAACCTTAACTACTAGTTATTACATATTTGATACAAAAATGAAAAGCGACTAGGCATTAGGTAGCCTTCCTTGTAGCTTTGACCAACATTGCAATCCCCTCCAAAGCATGAGTTCTTTTGTTGTGCTGTGGCTGCTCGGCTTCCAACTCTTTGATCTTGTCTGATAGAAGCTTGGTTTTCTCTTTCTGCTTTTGCACCTGTCTATTCAAATCATCAAATTTAGTCTCTGCTTCTCTTTTTCTCTTTAGAGCTTTCCTAGCAACACCAATTAGCTCTTGATAACGATCATTAGCTTCTCCTAAGTCCTCCCTTAAACATTTATTAGGACTTGTAAGCTTATCATTTGTCTCATTAAGGAAAACTATTTCTGCTTGCTGTTGCTTTTGGACTTTCCTAAGTCTTTCAATCTCTAAACATATGTTTATTTCTCCATGCAAGGTTGAATCCTAGGATGTGGAAGGTGGAATATCCAGCTTTTTGAAAATCAACTCTTCTTCATCTTTGTCTTTCTTTAACCTCTGTGCAATTTCAAGTTCATCTTGCTCCATTTTAAGAATCATTTCTTCTTCTTCGACTTCATTTACCTCTTCCCCTGCTTCTTCTAACTTGATGTAGTCCTGCTGTGGGGTATTTTGATAAGAATCTGAACCAATTTCTATCTCTTTGCCTTCATCATCTGAATCTGCAGAGCTTAGAATTATATTTATCTCTTCTGTGTTCTGATTTGAACTTTACCCTCTTTTCAAATTTCCTTTCATTGCTGATCTCGTTCTAAATTTCCAGCTTGATTCTTTTAAATGTATAAGAAGATTTGCGGGTTTGTGCACGAAGTTGAGGGACCCTTTAGGTGCAATTCTGCACCTAAACATGCATGTTTTTCACCGCTCTCTACACCGTGACATACATGACCATTATTGACGAAATTTTAGGCATAGATAGAATTTTTTATGCAGATTCCAAATATGTAATTTAAAAAAAAAATATTGAGATTTTCTATTTATTTCCTAATTTTCTTGTTTCATCAATCCGTTGGTCAAAAAACATATTGTTAGTCTTTATTCCGTAACTTTTTCATTTCACAACCATTTGAAAAAAAAATTATATGCTGCACTAGAAGACACCGACCTCTACATGCTCTAAAAAATCCAAGTCGAAATAACTGCATTAAGACCTTCAAAGGCTGCACCCACATTTGACGTATCGTTCTCGAGGTTTGATCACTTACATAATTAAAAATAAATAAAATTAAACATTTAATTTTGGAAAAATAGCGCTGCACTAGTGCTACGGGTTCTATACATGTCTACCAATTTTTGTATCCCAAAACCATCATTTAGGCATCGAAACGCTGCACCCACAAAAGCATATACCTTATAATTTGCCAAAAAATAAAAAGTCACTATTAGAAAACATGAAATTTGACATAGTTATGTAAATTTTCAATACTTAAAACTTATATATTCGAAAACGTGACTCAATTTCCTACGTTTCATCTTTTTTACTCGATGCAAGATATCTTGTGTAAGAATTTCAAAAAAACCAAGTAAGTTGAGGGATGCCTGATTTTTCATTTTTTATTGCATCTAACGCACCAAAAGTGACCCTCATCAGCTTGCACATGCCCTTGCGTCTTCTTCAAAATCTTTATCTTGTGGAGTTTTACCTTTTGAATTCTCTGCAGAAACTTGTGTAACTGGAATTTCAACCCTGTCTTGTTCTGATATAACTTTGTCTTGAAATTTTTCAACAATAGGGTTATTGGTTTGTTTGATTTCTTGAATTTTTTGATCTGGTCCTGGTTCTCCTTCCAATACATTAACTTTATCACTTCCTGGGATTTTTGGTTTGTTCATTTCAGATGCATCTATCTGCTGGTCGTGTTCTGAGCCTTCACATTTATCCTTTGACACGGGCTTCTCTGAAACTTCCTGTAACAATACTTCTGGCGCCTTATTCTTCTTGTTTCCCTTTTGTGGCTTTCTTTTACTTACACGCTCATCCCTCTCAGTGATGAAACCAGACCAATAGATGAAATGTTCCCAGGTCTTCTGCTCTTGCTTTAAGTCTGTTTGAATAATAAGTTTTATTAGTCCATGGTGAAATACTGACTGCCGTGAAACCATGGACTGCGTCTTCACCTTATTTGACATTTTATGGATACTCTTATATAGGTAGAATGGCACATTCATCTTATAATTCATCTTCAGATGCATTAAAAACCTAATATGATATTTAAAGACCATAGAAAACCTGCCTTCACAAGTGATATAAGTTTGTATAATACTTAGCACCTGCCTCCATTCGGGTCGAAAATTTGAAATTTATGAACTCCATTTCCACAATTCAGAGTTTCTTTACGTGGTAGTAGGAAAGGATTTGGGTCAAAGTCGAAAGGCAGTTTCTTGAACCATAACTCTCCTTCCATGGCGATACCTGTAGCCTCGAAAATTAGGGCTCCCGTTAGCTGAAATCTCAGGGTTTTAAATTTAATCACATCTTCATTCAAATTCTTTGCTAGGAAAATTGAAACCTCTTCATTAAACCCTGTGATTTTTTCAAAAAAGTTAAGCCATCCAGTGGACCTAAACATGTCTACACATAACGAAAACTTCTCTGTCCACTGCATATCCATCGGTTCCAACTTGTTGGTATTACCACTCCTCTTTCCCATTTTAATAACTGCAGCTCACAAATACCTCTGTTTTTTTAAAATAAAATGACAAGTGTTTAAGGTTTAAGAGATAACCACATTCAACGAACAAGTGGCTTCAAATCTGCGATCCCCAATTTAACTTGTCGGCTTCAACTGTGATTTTTTGATGATGAATCGCTACAAAACCCACCCCCATCATAAATATTTGACATGTGTGTTAGCACGTCACATAATCATAGCAAAACTTTCTCTGGTCATCATAAATTTAGCAAACCATTTCTTGGCATAATTAACCACGTTTTTTCATTATAGCGGATTCTTGTAGCGCATCAGGGTTTATTTCTCAGTTTGCGCTACCAGAATCTTCAAAATAGCATCTTTGATAAATACCCTTGTCAAAAAAATTGAAACTTAGTCATAGAATTTATAATAAGGCTTGAACAAGCATATCATGAAGGTTAAAAATTAATACTATGTTGATAAGCCATTTGAAAATTTCCAATTAAAGTAAAATAAAATCAATCAAAATTAAATAAAAATAAATTGAAAGCAAAATAACAAACTAATGATAAGAGAAAAAATCATAAAAAAAGGGGAACAATTTAAGCATTAACATCTGGCTCCAGCTGCGGGATGAAAGCCTCCTTGTGAGGTTTCAAGAACTCGTAGACCAATGCCTTACTGTCATCTAAACTGCTCCTTATTCTGCAAATTTCCGTTGGGAATGGAGTCTTATTTCACACCGGTATATACAATGAGCGTGACACTATTCACCTTCAATAACTGTAAAAATGTTTGAGGAACCGTCCATTAACTGGAGTGAACAGCTTCTCACCTTCCAAAGTTTGTAATATGAAAGTGTTGTTTTCTAAAAAATTTGAAATCATGAAGGGACCCAACCAAAGATTATCAAACTTACCATGCTGACCTTTCTGATCTCTCCTTGCATCCCATCTGAGAACCATATCACCAAGAGAGAAAGTATTTTCCTTTACCTTTTTGTCAAACCCAGCTTTAACCTTTCTTCTATATGCATTAGCTCTTTCTGCTATAGCTTCACGTTCTTGCTGCAATTCAATTAATGACAAAATTCTCCGTTGGATTAGGTTCTTCTTGACAATCTTGAAAAAACTTCATTACTGGAGCACCTAACTGAATAGGGAAGACTGCATTTGTTCCATATACTAATTGGAAAGGGGATAGACCTATTGCTTTCTTAGTAGTTATTCTATCTGCCCACAATGCATATTTAAGCATTGAATCCCATGACCTCTTATTTTGATTTAACAATTTTTTAATACTCTGAACAATATTCTTGTTTGATGACTCTACTAAGCCATTACCCCGGGGATAATATGGAGTAGAATGCCTCAAATCAATTCCATTATGTTCACAGAAACTCACCATAGCTTTTGACTTGGAAGCAGGTGCATTATCAGCCAATAACCTATGTGGACAGCCAAACCGACTCAAAATATTTTCCTGTATAAAACTCATGATAACTCCTTCAGTTGCTTTACGTGTTGGAATTGCCTCCACCCATTTAGTGAAAAAATATGTAGCTGTAAGTATTCACCTATGTTGTCCACTTGATGCAGGATTAATTTCGCCTATAAAATCTAATCCCCATTGTTGAAAAGGGGCATTAACTGCAATAGGCTTTAATGGTAAAGAAATGAGTTTTTGTTTCCCGGCAAACTTTTGACACTGAACAAATCCCCGCACCTGCTGGTATACATCTGAAAATAAAGAGGGCCAATAAAAACCAGACCTAAGAATTTTGTAAGCAGTAGATTTCCAAAACTTGTGACCCCCACAAGCACCCTCATGCATTTCTGAAATCACCTCCTTCACTTGTGTTTTCTCTAGACATCTGAGTAAAATTACACCTAGATCCTTCCAAAACAACTGCTCATTAACCAAGCAATATTTTGTAGCTTTCAATTTCAATGATCTAGATGTCTTTTTGTCAAAATTATATGGACATTTAAGATGCAATAAAAAATAAACAATATCAGAATACCATTCTGATCCTACATATTTATCTAAAATCTGCTCTTCCTTATCCTTCATCTGCAATTCTTCCTGAGTTGGCTGATTTGCCACTAAATGGATATCTAAAGCCTCACAATTTGAATCAGCTAACAGTTTTGCTAAACCCTGACCTTTTACTAACTTTGTAGGTCTAATTTCAACCTTGTATTCCATGATCTTTGCAATCCACTTACCTCTTTTACCCTCACTATCTGGCTGAGTTAAAATCTCCTTGATAGCAGCATTAGGTACATAGGATATTATCTTTGAATGCAAAATGTAAATTCTGAAAAACTTTAAAGCTTTTACAAGTGCATAAGCTTGCTTATCAAGTGTATTGTACTTCAATTTTGAATCCTTGAGAGTTTTACTAAAGAAAGCTATTGGATGCTCTAAATCATCTGCATTATTTTGTAAAAGAACAGCTGCTATTGTATCTTGGGATGCGAAAGAAAAGGTAAGGAAATCTTTTGAAAAATCAGGACTTACCAAAACTAGAGCTTCCGTCAAAATTTGTTTAATCTTCTCGAATGAAGCCTTAGCTTCTGCTGTCCATTTCACTTCTTGATCCTTCCTCAACATGGATGTAATGTGTTTAATAGTTTCAGCAAAGTTCGGGATGAACCACCTCATAAAATTAATTTTCCCAATAAAAGATTGGACATCTTTTTTACTCCTCGGAATAGTAATCTTCAGAATTGCTTTGATTCTTTCTGGATCTATTCTAATACCATCAGCTGAAACAAGATGTCCCATAAGCTTACCTTCTTGTATTGCAAAATGTGACTTCTTGGGATTCAAAGACAACCCAAATTTCCTACACTTCAGAAATGTTTGCTCAAGATGCTTCAAGTGCTCATCATCAGACTGAGATAAGGCTGTAATATTGTCCAAATAGATCACAACAAATTTCTCTTTTTCTCCTACAAAGGCTATATCCATAGCTCTTTGAAATGTTGCACCCGCATTCATCAATCCGAATGGCATCTTATCATACATGAATGTGCCCCATGGAGTAGTGAAGGCCGTTTTATCCCTATCATCCGGATGTACAACTATTTGATTATACTCTGAGAATCCATCAACCATGGATATTCTCTGAGCACCCACCACTTTTTGCAGAATTTGCTCAATCTTCGGTAAGGGGTAATTGTCCTTCAATGAAGCTCTATTAAGATTCTGAAAATCCACCCATAATCGAATCTCTCCATTCTTCTTTCGAACAGGAACTAAGTTAGCAATCCATGATGAATATCTCAATGGAACAATTATCTTTGCATCTAGTAACTTTTTAACCTCTTTCTCTATAACTGGCAGCAAAGCTGGGTTTATTCTCCTCAATTTTTGTCTGAATGGTTTTACATCTGATTTTAAAGGTACTCTATGCTGAATAATACTTGTGTCATAAGTTCTTAAATCTTCATAACACCAAGCAAAGATATCAACAAACCTTCTCAACAATGCAATATACCTGTTTCTTTGTTCAACTGGAAGAAAATTAGAAATCATGACCATTCTTGGCTACTCGTCTGTACCAATATTGCAGCTCATGATATTTTCTTCTGAAGATTGCATTGATGGTTTCAGCACAGTATCATCTTTGGAAAATATTCTTTCAAGGGGGACCAATCCCTTAGGGATAAAATTACCTTTCAATTCAATGATTTTTTGATCAGCAATTATATTTTTTGTGTATGCAGCAGTATCATCAAGCTCTTCATCTTGATCCTGATCGATTAAAGAATTAGAAAACTCTCCAGCTAATTCCAAGAATTTTTTAATCTCTACATCATCCTCAAAAACTCTCCATTGTTTTATGTTATCCGGTACCGAGGGTCGATATTTAACTTCAATTGGATATTTCAGTTGAGTATGCTTTGGAATTCTAAAATGACTAGCTGCCAAAGCCAGTGAATTTGCAGTCTGATTTTGATCTCTGGGTATAAAAGTAATATTAAATGCTATGAAAATTTTTTCAATCATATCCCAAACCTCATTTTTGTAGACCTTCAACAAGTCCTGCTTCACTTGATATTTTCCCTTCACCTGTTGGACAACCAATTCGGAGTCGCCATAAATAGAAAGTTGTTGAATTCCCAAATCATTTGCAGCTCTTAAGCCAAGTATCAATGCCTCATATTCTGTTGTATTGTTGGTAGTGACAAATTCCAGCTTATACATCAGGCTAATTACTTCTCCACCAGGGGAAATCAAAACAATGCTAGCTCCTGCTCCCTCTTTACATGAAGAACCATCAAAATACATCTGCCACAGCTCATCTTTTGGTTCAATAGTAGGTTTTATTAATGCTTCATTTTCTACCTGCAGTACCCCATTTGTACTCTCATCACTAAAATGAAGCATACAAGAGCCTAACTCTTCATCTACTATATATAGGGAATGGTTAGTTGGATTCTTATCATCAGTGACTATAAATGCATACTGTAACTCTTTGTATAATCTTATGTTCTCTCCGCCAAACACTGGAATAGTTGCATAAGCCAAGTCCATCTATAATGTACCACCTATTTTCTTCACCCAAGACCTTGAGAGTAGCATGCCAAACTTAGGAGATATGTTAGCAACTACTACATCCATTATAACACTCTTCATTGGTAGTTGAGAAACATTAACCACCAGAGCCTTTATTACTCCTAAACATTTCACAGCTCTAGAGTCAAAAGCAAATAAATCATGATATGGTTTAGTGACACTCAAACCAAGAGCCTCCATTACTGCCTTAGGCATCAAATCATGTGAAGCTCCAGAATCTAGAAGACAATTGTGAATCATTTGGTCATGAACAGTCAAAGTTATATAAAAAGGTGGAGGGAAAGTTGAAACACTCTCAGGATTTTCAGATGAAGCTGATCCAAGAATTATTTTTGGTTGTTCTTCTTGTAAATTCATTGTATCTAAATAAGAAGAATTGACTGTAACATTCAATAATTTAGATGTAGAATCTCTAAAACAAGGAGTTTTCATTAACTCAGTAAATGGTACTGGGACTTTGATTTTACACAATTCATTCTCGAAATTAAAAGTCTATGAACCTTTGTTGTTTTCCTCAATTTCTGTTGCTTTGGTTTGATTACTATGATCTTGTTTCTTTCCCTGAATTTGATTAGGCAACTGAATGGCAAGTGGAACTATTTTCTTTTTTGGAATCTGAACAACCTGTTTAGGGCCTGATCTTAAGTTATAAGACTTTTTTGGATCAGTTTGACATATACTGGCTGAAACCTGAGGACGATGATCACTTCCAGCCTGACATTGATATGAATCATAATATTCAGAATTTTGATAGCCCCATTCAGTTGTAAAACTTTCAGATGATAACTCCCCAAAATAATTTAAATTTTGATTTAAATCATTCTCATACTACACATCTTCCACCTGTTCAATTTTTTCTACAAAATTATTTTGAAAAGGAGGTGGGACTCTTTGATCTTCATTTTCTCTCCTTTCCCTCTGAATGTCATTGTTTCTCCCTTCCCTAGGTATGAATGTTGGTACAAATGGTCTTCTAAACTGGTTTGGATTTTTATTAGGATTTCTTTCTCCATCTTGAAAAGGTTTATTAGAATTCTTCTCCAACTCCAATCTATTTACTTTTGAAGTCAAGCTTTTTATAATCTTATTCATCTCCTCCATCTGACTTTCTTCCTTCTTTGATGTATGAGCTACAAGTGTTACTACATTTTTACCTTTTCGATCATGAACTTGATGGTCTGCCTGCTCTTTAAGTCTGTTTGAAGCTAGAATATTGGACTCCACCTCTAAAGCAGCTTCCTGCATATTCAATAATGTTACAGGTCTCCTCTCTCTCAGGTGTAAGGAAAAGTCATGGTCAAATGCATTTGCATATGTCAGTTTAGCCAAAGTCTCTGAAGGTTTAATTTCCAATGGAATCCTGCCATACATTTTGTTAAAGCGTTTTGAAAAGTCAGCTATGGTTTCATCATGTTTTCACTTAGAGCCCCAAATTCAGTAATATAATATGTGTGATCCTTTGTGTCTCCCCATTGCCTCATGAAAACTTCTTGTAAATATTCTATCAAGGTTATTGAGTTTTGTGGTAGCTCCCTGAACCATTTTCTGACATCACCATACAAACTTTGCACAAACATACGCATCCAGACATCTTTTGCTTCTATATTTTGGTTATCAGCATAGCTAAGAAATGCAGTCCAGTGTTCCTCTGTAGTTGTTTCTCCCAGCCCATTAAACCTGGGTAGATATTTTTGGTAATCCCCTGCTGGAAGAGCATTTAAAGGTTGTGGAAGCACTAAGGGTGCATACCTAGCTGCAATCATTCTATCCATCATATCCAACTGTTGTCCAGCCATCTTGGAAGTAATCTGACTAGTTGTAAGCAAAGGTTTATTGGTTTTGACTGAACTAAGTTGAAAGATAGGTGTATTAGCTTTAGCGTGAAACAATGGAAAAATTTTGTTTTGAGTTTCTTGGGAGACAATGGATTTGTAAAAGTCTGAATATCAACCTCTTCTAACTTCGGTTCAGAATATAGAAATGGAGGCAAAGAATGTAGTTGAGTCAGTGAAAACAAGGCTGGGGAAGACTGAGATCTTCCAAATGAAGAGGTATATGTATCTCATTTTGATTTCTTTAAAATATTTTCTGGATCGGACACGCCTGGGTGTAATGGTGAAGTAGGATTCCCCCTAGTCCCAGACCTCCTGGAAGCCACTGTGAAATACTACTTTTGGTGAACTGTAGTCTGAAATGAAAACTTCCAGGTTCCGTTCACCTCAAAACCAGAACAATAAAGATATCCCAGGGAAGATGGAACTTCACTTCCGTCCCTGGCAACGGCGCCAAAAGATGTTAGTGCCGGAATTTGTTCCTAGACTACTAAGGGACAAGCCAGCAAAATCTTCACAATCTCAAGATAAATATGCAATAGTTTTTTTGTGGTTTTAGGTTTAATGATTTGAAAACTTCAATATAAATAAAGAAAGGAAAAATCAACTTCAATTAAATCATGTAGCAAAAAGAACTGAAATCAAGATCTTAATAAGGCATAATCCACCATGTTCCAAAATCACACATTCAGGTTTCCATCTACAATACATAAGCATTCATTGAATCAAAAACATCAAAACAAGAATGAAATTATGCATTGTATGACCACACTGATCAGGGATAAAAACACAGTCAATTAATATAAAGATGGCTTATAACATGTATATATATGATCTCAGTCCTCAAACTTACATGATAAAACTTGCAAGCATATTCAATAGCACTGTATAGTAGCTTCAAACCAAAACATCAAACCCTTGTTCATTCCCATTTACTTCCTTTTAAACATCTTTCAAAGAAGTAGTTTGTAACTACTCTTAAGTCTTTAGGTCTCAAAAACAGTTACCTAATTGAGCTTTTTAAACTGGTGTCTTTAACTAAAACCTTAACTACTAGTTATTACATACTTGATACAAAAATGAAAAGCAACTAGGCATTAGGTAGCCTTCCTTGTAGCTTCGACCAACATTGAAATCCCCTCCAAAGCATGAGTTCTTTTGTTGTGCTGTGGCTGCTCGGTTTCCAACTCTTTGATCTTGTCTGATAGAAGCTTGGTTTTCTCTTTCTGCTTTTGCACCTGTCTATTCAAATCATCAACTTTAGTCTATGCTTCTCTTTTTCTCTTCAGAGCCTTCCTAGCAACACCAATTAGCTCTTGATAGTGATCATTAGCTTCTCCTAAGTCCTCCCTTAAACATTTATTAGACTTTGTAAGCTTATCATTTGTCTCAGTAAGGAAAACTATTTCTGCTTGCTGTTGCTTTTGGACTTTCCTGAGTCTTTCAATCTCTAAACATATGTTTATTTCTCCATGCAAGGTTGAATCCTGGGATGTGGAAGGTGGAATATCCAGCTTTTTGAAAATCAACTCTTCTTCATCTTTGTCTTTCTTTAACCTCTGTGCAATTTCAAGTTCATCTTGCTCCATTTTAAGAATCATTTCTTCTTCTTCGACTTCATTTACCTCTTCCCCTGCTTCTTCTCACTCTATGTAGTCTTGCTGTGGGGTATTTTGATAAGAATCAGACCCAGTTTCTATCTCTTTACCTTCATCATCTGAATCTGCAGAGCTTAGAATTATATTTATCTCTTTTGTGTTCTGATTTGAACTTGACCCTCTTTTCAAATTTCCTTTCATTGCTGATCTCGTTCTAAATTTCCAGCTTGATTCTTTTAAATGTATAAGAAGATTTGCGTCTTCTTCAAAATCTTTATCTTGGGGAGTTTTACCTTTTGAATTCTCTGTAGAAACTTGTGTAACTGGAATTTCAACCCTGTCTTGTTCTGATATAACTTTGTCTTGAAATTTTTCAACAATAGGGTTACTAGTCTGTTTGATTTCTTGAATTTTTTGATCCGGTCTTGGTTCTCCTTCCAATGCATTAACTTTATCACTTCCCAAGCTTTTTGGTTTGTTCATTTCAGATGCATCTATTTGCTGGTCGTGTTCTGAGCCTTCACATTTATCCTTTGACATGGGCTTCTCTGAAACTTCCTGTAACAATACTCCTATCGCCTTATTCTTCTTGTTTCCCTTTTGTGGCTTTCTTTTACTCACACGCTCATCCCTCTCAGTGACGAAACCAGACCAATAGATGAAATGTTCCCAGGTTTTCTGCTCTTTCTTTAAGACTGTTTGAATAATAAGTTTTATCAGTCCATGGTGAAATACTGACTGCCTTGAAACCCTGGATTGCATCTTCACCTTATTTGACATTTTCTGGATAATCTTATACAGGTAGAATGGCGCATTCATCTTATAATTCATCTTAAGATGCATTAAAAACCTAATATGATATTTAAAGACCATAGAGAACCTGCCTTCGCAAGTGATATAAGTTTGTATAATGCTTAGCACTTGCCTCCATTCGGGTCGAAAATTTGAAATATGAACTCCATTTCCCAATTCAGAGTTTCTTTACCTGGCAGTAGGAAAGCATTTGGGTCAAAGTCGAAAGGAATTTTCTTGAACCATAACTCTCCTTCCATGGCGATACCTGTAGCCTCAGAAATTAGGGCTTCCGTTAGCTGAAATATCAGGGTTTTTAATTTAATCACATCTTCATTCAAATTCTTTGCTAGGAAAATTGAAACCTCTTCATTAAACCCTGTGATTTTTTCAAAAAAGTTAAGCCATCCAGCGGACCTAAACATGTCTGCATATAACGGAAACTTCTCTGTTCACTGCATATCCATCGGTTCCAACCTGTTGGTATTACCACTCCTCTTTCCCATTTTAATAACTGCAGCTCACAAATACCTCTGTTTTTTAAAAATAAAATGACAAGTGTTTAAGGTTTAAGAGATAACCACATTCAACGAACAAGTGGCTTCAAATATGCGATCCCCAATTTAACTTGTCGGCTTCAACTGTGATTTTCCTGATGATGAATCGTTACAAAACCCACCGCCATCATAAATCTTTGACATGTGTGTTAGCACGTCACATAATCATAGCAAAACTTTCTCCGATCATCATAAATTTAGCAAACCATTTCTTGGCATAATTAGCCACGTTTTTTCATGATAGCGGATTCTTGTAGTGCATCAGGGTTTATTTCTCAATTTGCGCTACCAGAATCTTCAAAATAGCATCTTTGATAAATACCCTTGTCAAAAAACTTGAAACTTAGTCATAGACTTTATAATAAGGCTTGAACAAGCATATCATGAAGGTTAGAAATTAATACGATGTTGATAATCCATTTGAAAATTTCCAATTAAAGTAAAATAAAATCAATCAAAATTAAATAAAAATAAATTGAAAGCAAAATAACAAACTAATGATAAGAGAAAAAATCATAAAAACAAAGGGGAACAATTTAAGCATTAACAACGGGTAAGAAGGTATGCTTCCTCTTATCAAATTTATGATGAGAAAGAGGATATGCATGTTATAAGATTAGCTTAGTACATTTCCCTCGTGCTATAAGAGAGTCCTATAAGAGAGTTCCAGTTTTCCAAGATCTTGGTAAATTCATAATTGTCAAAACCTTTAAGAGCGCCATTTCACCATGAAAATCATAGTTGAACTTTGATCATGCCTAACATTGTGTCTATTTTTTTATCAAATTTGTGGTTGGCAAGAGAGTATTTTCAATACAAGATTAAGGTGTTATAGAGTTTAACATAAATTAATCTTAACCCTAAATCTTTTAAAGAACTAGAAATTTACACTTATTTTTTAGTAAAAATATCTCTATTGATATTTAATGATCACGAGTTAAAATAAATTTATGTTTTTTTTTTAATTAAAAATGCTTATATTAACTAGAAATACAGAATATATAACATATATTATGCAATGACTTTGTTAGGCATGTGCCAATTTTGTGTATATCTTTTTGTTGTTGTTGTTTTTGAACATCAATTTAACAAATTGTTAAGATTTAATTATACTTCCTTCTTATTTATGAATTATCTTATTAATATTGGTCAAAGGTAACCATAGGATTTTACTAAATTAAATATTGACATTTTTTTAACTTTAACGTTGTTATCTCTTTTAATTGAAAATAACATATATTATTGGAAATACTTCATCCACTAATAAATCCTACACCAAAAAAGTTGTGACCTCATAGTCTAAAACTAAAATCCATCTCTGAGTGTCACATTATATATCAATCTTATTGGCTGATACACTTATAAAATCTATCTTAACACACATTTAAACAAAACTATATATTAACATCACTAACAATCAGCCCAAAAAAGAATAATGTGAGGAAATATGCTGAAGATTATTTTCATGTCATCACGAGGAAAATGACACCTCATTTTCAAAAAGGGGTATGTGGAATTAGTTGAGTAGGGTGAGATCCAAGAAGGAAGTAACTCGTGAGTTTTCAGAGCTTTCTGCAGGTGGGAGGATTGACGACGAATCATGGATGCTTCTGCGCGGGGGCCCTCTCAACCCACTAAGGCTCTTCTCATTCGGATTTTCATGTAGGCGGGATTTCGATCCCGATAGATGGATTAGGTGGTGTTGGAAAAAAGGCACAGGAGACGAGATTTGTTTCTGCTTCGGTGGGTGGTAAGCTGGGTCAATGCATACCCAAAGCTTCGATTATCCCCTTGATGGTCATCAGATCCAATACGCTGAGAGACAAGATTCAGAAGATGCAGGACCATGCTCTCATTGGGAAGTTCGTTGGGGTTTTACCCTCTGAAAAGTCTCTGATCTGGTGGATTAACCCCACCTTGAAACCTAAAGGTCATTATGACCTTCAATTAGGATCCAATGGTTTCTTCACGATCACATTCATAAATCTGGATGACAGAAATAGGGTTCTTGATGGGGGCCCTTATTTCTTCTATTCTGCTGGCTTGTTTCTGAGGCCGTGGAAAGAAAAGTTCTGCCTGGAAAAAGAAGACATGAAGGATGCCCCTGTTTGGATAAGACTATACTCTCTCACAACTGAATATTGGGAAGTGGGAAGTCGAGATTCTAGAAGATATTGGGAACAATCTGGGCACCTTTGTCAAAATTTTGGAACAGACAAAATCCCAGCGATACACAGCCTATGCCTGGATTTGCGTTTATATGGATCTATCGAGGGAGATTCCTGAAGCTATCAAGTTGATGTGGGAGGATGAGGAATGGGTCCAAACCCTTGATTATGAACATATCCCATTCTGATGTCGCAGATGCCATTCAAGCATGGCCACTTATCTAGGGATTGCCCTATGAACAACCGTAAGCCCTCCCCCAAGAAGGCCGAGGTGAGTGAGGATCCGGGTTTCACCAAGGTGCAGACACGAAAGTGGCGTAGGAGGAAACAAGAAGCCATGGAAGGAGCCAAGAAGATCATGGCATCTAACTCTTTTGATGTGCTAAGAGAATAGGAGGAGGAAAATAACTCTGATCTTCCCCAGGAACCACCAGACAGTCAAAACCAAGAGGTCTCGATCGCCCCCCCAATCCTAACTCGCAGCCATCGGTCGAGACAATTATGGCTGTCATCGGGGATGCTGCCGATGAGGAACCTGAAGAAATGGATATAGGAGATTTGGATCTAAATGGGATTGGACAAGCATGTGGAGACCCTAAAAAAGGTTATGTCCCTCAAGAATAGGTGATCCTCTTGAAGGAATCCATTCTAAAAGCTAGAGAACCTAATCGGCTGGGGATCAACCTTGGATCACAAAAGGACTGTAAGAGAAAGCATGAGGAAAGTACCAAGAAGCTGGGCCGGAAGTCTAATCGGCAAAGGATCGCTGCTGCAGGTTTGAAATTGGTGGAATCTAGCCAGTACCCTACTATTAGGGTGGCCCTAGGTCTGTAATATTTTCCTTTTTTTTAATGAAGATTGTTTCCTGGAATATAAGAGGGCTTAATGACCAGAAAAAAAAATCTAAAACTCTTAGGAAGAAGATTAAGAAGACAAATCCTGCAGTCGTGTTTCTTCAAGAAACAAAGTGCACGGTTCTTAAGCTGCAAGAGAAGTGTAAAAAGATTTGGAGAAACTGTGAATTAATGGGGATTGATGCGAAGGGTTTCGCTGGAGGGCTAGGCATTCTCTGGGATCCTAACAAAATTAGCCTATCAGGCTTTTTTGGGAATCAATGCTTTCTTTCCGCTGAGTTCCAGGTCATTGGGTTCAGGGTTTCTGGTATCATCGTTAATGTCTATGGGCCCCACACCCAGGGAGCTAAGTCCTCCTTTTTAGACTCTTTCTGCTAGCTGGGGGAATTGGTAGAGGGTAGGCATTGGATTGTGGGAGGGGACTTCAACCTCATTTCTTCATTAGAAGAAAAGAAAGGGGGAAGGAGACGTCTAGATGAAGAATGTGTCCGCTTCAGGGACACTATTGAGCAGCTGAAACTGGTAGATGTGGTCCCGGGTGATGGTCAATTCACTTGGAACAATTAGAGGCAGGGAGATCGCCACATTGCTTCTCGTCTGGACCGTTTTCTGGTATCAAAATCGGTGATGGAGTCTGGGAGTGAAATTGCTTCCTCCATTCTCTCGGCTCCGGGATCTGATCATTGGTCCATCGAACTGTGGTGGAGTGGTTTGGGATCGTAATTTAAAAAACCCTTTCGCTTTGAGTAGTTCTGGTTGAGTCCCCCGGAGTTCAAAGAGAAAGTTTCTCAATGGTGGGGGGAGTTGGACTCAGGAGAGGTCCAAAGCATGTACAAATTCCAACAGAAACTGAAAGCACTTAAAGCTAAAATCAAGAAGTGGAACAAAGAGGAATTTGGGAATATATTTGAGGATAAACAAGCCCTTGAGGCTCGAAGGGAGGAAATCCAAAAGATGGGAATGCCCTCGGGCTATACCCCAGAGTTGCAGAGGGAGGAAACCTCCGTGCATAAAAAGATTATGGACCGGGAAAAATAAGAGGAGGTCCTATGGCGTCAGAAGGAGAGAGTGAATTTGCTACAGGATGGTGAATGCAATACAAAATTCTTCCACCGCTCTGCAATTCAGCATCGTCAGCAAAACAGGATCCTCAAGCTCAAGAATGGGGAAGGGGTCAAATTGGAGACCAGGGAGGAGATTGAAGGTGAATTGCATCATTTCTTCCAGGACATCATGACTGAAAATGTGGTGGAGAGACGAAGACATATTGAGTTAATAACTCGCAACATCTCGTCCTTGGTGACCCAGGAGCAAAATGACCTCCTTCTAAAACCTATCTCTATGACAAAAGTTGAGGAATCTATTCTTCAAATGGCGGATGGAAAAGCCCCTGGTCTTGATGGTTTTACTACCAATTTCTTCCATTATTTTTGGGATCTGGTGAAGGTGGAGGTGTGGCATATTGTGGAATCTTCAAAATGATCTGGGAAAATCCTTCCAGCTTTTAATGCTACTTTCCTTGCCCTCATCCCCATGACTAATGGTGTTGATACCCCAAACAAGTTCAGACCGATTTCCCTTTGCAATGTGATCTACAAGATTGTCACGAAAGTTATTGCTAACCGCCTGAAACCAATATTGCCCTTCATCATTTCCCCTGAACAATCTAGGTTTGTGGAAGCACTACAACAAAATAGACCTTTAGGGGCGGTTTTGGATTGCGGGGGTCTTGGTAAAACCCCCCCTAAAAGTTTTTTCAAACCTTTGGAGGCGGTCTTTTAAAACCGCCCCTAAAAGTCATGGAAATTGGACTTTTGGGGGCGTTTTTTTTTAAACCGCCCCCAAAAGTTTTGAAATTTGACTTTTGGGGGCGGTTTTGGGAAAACCCCCTCTTAAAGCCCAATTTTCATAACTTTTGGGGGTAGTTTGTCAAAACCCCCCCTAAAAGTCATGAGAATTGAACTTTTGGAGGCGGGTTTTTTGGAACCCCCCTTAAAAGTCACAAGAATTGAACTTTTGGAGGCGGTTGTTTGAAAACCCCCCCTAAAAGCCCAATTCTTATAAATTTTGGGGGCGGTTTGTCAAAACCCCCCCTAAAAGTCATGAGAATTGAACTTTGGGAGGCGGTTTGTTTGGAACCCCCCTTAAAAGTCATGAGAATTGAACTTTTGGAGGCGGTTGTTTGAAAAGCCCCCCTAAAAGCCCAATTCTCATAACTTTTGGGGGGAGGTTTGTCAAAACCCCCACTAAAAGTCACGAGAATTGAACTTTTGGAGGCGGTTTTTTTGGAACCCCCCTTAAAAATCATGAGAATTGAATTTTTGGAGGCGATTTTTTGGCACCCCCCTTAAAAGTCATGAGAATTGAGCTTTTGGAGGCAGTTTGTTGGAAGGGGGTTAGGTGTGTCACATGGGTTCAACAATGCATCCCATCAAAACATTGGAGCTAAGCGCACACAAGATATTGTAGTGTTAGGAAGGGTGTGCATCATCATCCAACACCATATCCCATTAGAGCTCTACAATTGAGGCAGTCATGTTAGTTTTTTCACATCAAAGATGGTTCTCACACTCCAACTTTCCATGATCCATGGTCAAAATACAAACTCGTGTGCCATAACATTATCCTATATGGCTAATGGGCCATGGTTAGGGCCCTAATCATTACATGATTCCTACATAAGGAATATTTAGCTTGCAAGTGGGTATGGTGGCCATTTCAATATTTACAACATCATGGATGGTTCTTGAAGCCTAATCCATGGTGTCCATGGTGTTAGATCAAAATCTAGTTTATAATGACTGGTAGTTACCTCAAGGTCTTGTGACCTATGGGCGTTTCTCTGTACCACCACATAGGCCATAGGAAAGGAATATTTAGCTTTTGAGTAACACATTGTCATTTTTTAGTATTTTCATGTCATGGATGGTTCTAGGCGCCTATGTTATGGTATAGGGCCAAAATGCAGGTTCTTGGGAAATACAACTTTATTTTGAGACTCATGGTCCATGCATAGGGACTTGAGTCATCATACATACCCTAGATAGGGAATATTTTTTTTATAGTCTAAGTTCTTGTGTTTATTTTTGCACTAATTTTGGTTTGATAAAATCCCATACAATGATCATTCAAACCTTGATGTCAAAGTCTTTAATCTAAAACCTTGGTTATAAATAACCCAAGGTCAAAGTTTATTGTGTTAGTCTGTTGATTTGGTGCAGTAGGCATGTTAGTGATTGGGTTAGAGGGTAGTGGGTTAGGGTTAGAGGGACACTGGCTTAAGGGGATATTTTCTACAATTTCATAATGTGGTAGGCTTTGGGGAGTTTTTGGATTAAAAGCGAGGCACCTAAGGGATCAGTGGGTTAGTGGGCAAGGGGTTGTGGTTTTGTTGGTACTAGTGGTTAAGTGGTTGATAAGTTATCATGTTATTTGGTTTGGGACTAGATGTTAAGGTTAGGTACGAGGTGAGGGGGTTAGAGGTTGAAGCTTCCTAGGTGCATGAATTCATTGCATGGATCAAGTGTGCCAAGTGCATGAGTCATTTACATGGGTTGGTTGTGTTAGGTTAGTGTCTAATTAGTGGCATTATTTATGGTGGCCATTTCAGTCTTTGTAACACAAAGGATGGTTCTCGTGGCCTAGCCTATGGCATGTGAACTAAATTTAGGGTCTAATGCCATATTAATTTTCCATGGGGTTGATGGTCCGTGCATGTTAACCTAGATTACCACATAAGAATCTCTAGCCTACATGTGAGATCGTCATGATCATCATTGTCACCATCGTCGATGCCATTGTTGTTGTTGGTTTGTCCATGGTTATGTAAACCAATAAACCAACCATGGTTTAATATTTATAGGTTATGTAAACCAATAGTGGTTCTCATAACCTAAATAATGGTCCATGGTTAATAAATTTACTATATGATTCATGGTCCATGTGTAGGGCCCTACACATAATTACTTTACCTTACAAGCGAGATATTGTGGCCATTTCAATATTTGTAACATTGACGATGGTTCTCGTGGCCTATACCATGGCCTATAAACTAATTTTAGGGCCTAATACCATATTAATTTGCTATGGGGTTGATGGTCATGCATGTTAACCTAGAATACTACATCTGATCTACATATGGAATATCTAGCCTATATGTAACAATTCCCTCTGTTGCTCTTGAGTGATGATTAAGGCCTTGTGACATCACATAATCTCTAAAGAGTGAATCTAATTTCAACTACAAGTAGGATATGTTGGTATGCACTCTATAGGCCATAAGGAAAACAGTCACAGGCATCGTTTGGCCAAAAGATTTTGTGATTCTCATGAATCCAATGAGGAGAGATTAAAAAGTGTTCCTCCAATTAGGATAAGTGAGACAATTTGGAGAGAGTTTGTAGTATCACGAAGCACTGTTGAATTCCAAGTAAGCAAAAAGTTCAAATATTTATATAATCAAGTTACATGAAATGTCTATTGGCTTGTAATGTTGACCTATATTATTGTAATGTAATTTTTTAATTGATTTTTAGGAGACAAAGAGAAAAAATAAGCAAAACAGAGAAAAGGAGCAAGACTTGCACACTTGTGGACGTCGTGGTTATCAAAGGATCGAACATGACATGGTAAGTGCTTTTGATCCATTATATTTTCTTTATATTGGCATAGTTTGGATTCATTGTAATGCTACAACTTAACCATACTATTTAATTTCTTATAACTAGAAAAACTCTAGATCCTCTGATGATACATCCATTACCATTACTAGGGAAAACCTATGGAAGAAGTGCCATCAAAAGAAGGATGGCACTCCAATCACACCAGTTGTAGGAGAAACAATAGCAAGTTCCCAACCTTCTATTTTAGATACAGATTAGAATTCCATTTTATGTCATGTTGGAAATGTTTTTAACATGATTTTGTTTAATTGCATGAAAATGCCAGCAAAAAATTGAAGAAGCACAATCAAAAGTGGCATCTGAACAATTTGCATCTAGGGATGATGCCCTTGCTAGGGTATTAGGGCCTGATGCGAGGGGACGATGTCGTGGGGTTGGCCTTGGTGTTACGCCAACTAACTTGTTTGGAAGAAACCCATACAAGGAAGCCCTAGTTGCAAGCCAGGTTACAATCAAAGAAAATGCACAAGAAATCTCATGTCTAAAAACAACAATTTATGAACTCATGAAATGAGTAGAAGCCATGGAGAAAGAAAATGAAACCAACAATGAAAGTGTTATTATCAAATTCTTTACTCTTCTCCCAATGTACATTTTTTTAAATTAATGAATTGAATTCTAATATCACATTGTTAATATGAACAACTTCCTACTTTACAAAATGTAGTTAGCTGCAACAATAAAGCATGTTGCATATTGTAGAAATGTATTGACTAAAGGGTAAATACATATTACGCTAAAGTGGTTATATGATAATATATATATGACATTTCTGGGATATCTTGTAAGTTGGAGTATATTGGGGTTTATAGTGCTATTGAGCATGTCCATTGTAGTTCCACCTTTATTAACAATACTCATCTTCTGCATTGTATGTCTTTTTTGTTTGGATACATGGATGAATAGATAGTTGTATAACACAATGAATAAAATGGTGTTATATTAATAGTGGCTGGAATCCGTTGTGAAGAATTATCCACAGTTCTATTCATGGCATATTCGTTAAGAAAACCAAGAAAGTTGTCACTGGAATTTTCAGCAGAGGGTTGTTTTACTTCATAGCCAAAGTCCATCTTTTATGGGCAAAGCACATCTTAATCACAGTTCTGAACATTGGAAATCTTGCTTGTATCTTTCCAAAATAGATGGACATGAAGAACTCTATTGTGCTGGTCCAAATTTGCAGATGTTGGGGAATCCTTCTAGGGCCTGTCTAATCATACACTAAACCCAACCCTATCCTCCCTCTCATTCCCTGTCTTCATCTCCCTATCCTACACTATTCTTCTTCTAACCTTGAGGCCTCATATCCTACCCAACCTACTCTTGTGATAGTCATAAAGTCTCAGGAAATTTTTGAGTTTGTGTTGCTTACTAGCTGCCTATTGTACATGTTTCTGAGTCTTTAAATCAGAGATTTGGTTACTAAAGTTGTAGACAAGCAAAACCAACAAATGTTATACCTTAAATGCTGCCCTAGCCATTTGCAAAATCTGAAATACATGGCAAATTAAGAACTAATTTGACACATCACTACAACAAACCCTGTGATTAGTGTCTCTTTTACCTCCATTTTTGGCATCCACTAACACTTTTAGTGTATTTTTCTTCATTTTCTAGGAAAAGTTGGCACTATTTCACGAGATGGCGCTTTTCCTAGCGTTTTTTGCATCCTTTTTTTAAATTAGGCGCTAAATTGGACGTTAATTGCATCCACTTTAGCGTCCACTTTATCGTCCACTTTAGCGCCAGGAATAACGCCAGGCATAACGACCTCAATAACGCTTATTTTTGCTTCTTTTAGTGCCAGAAATAACGTCCTCCATAGTGCCAAGCTTAGCACCAAGTTTAGCTTCCTCTTTTGCACTAGTATTTAAACAAAGAATTGCGCCTAGTTTGGCTCCCTAAGTTGCACCAAGATTTAAGCTAGGATTAGCACCATGTTGAGCGCCTAATTTAGCTTCCTAATTGTCGGTAGGTTTAGCACCAAAATTTGCATTTACAATAACATCTAGTATAGCATCTAGTTTCGCTCCCAAAGTACCACCATGTCATTTCTCCTAGTATTGCACCTAAATTTGATCCCAAAATAGCACTGAGTTTTCCTCCTAGAATTGATCCTAGTTCAACATATGAGTTACTTAATTGATGGGATAGAGGCTATTGGTTATTGGATGTGAGGGTTATATTTGGGAGGGTTGTGTTAGACATTGATGTCGATGTCTATGATGATAAGGACGACGATAAGGATGACGATGATGATGATGACGATGTCGATGATAATGATGATGATGAGGATGATGCATGTTATTCCATTATTTGACCGTGAGTGACCCTAATTGAACCTAAGTGGCCCTTTTGGAAACTAAGAGACCATAATTAATCCTAAATGACCCTAATGGTATCTGAGTGTCCCTAAGTCATTTGAGTCACTCTAACGACATGATGATGTTGTTGTTGTTGCATCATGAAAATGATAAATATAACATTGATGATCTGTATGATGTTGACTAGGATGTTGATGATGACGATGATGTCAATGTCAATGATGATGATGTAGGCGATTATAGCACTATTTGATCTTGACTAATCCTAATGGAACCTAAATGACCCTAATGGCATCTGAGTGACCCCAATAACACCTAAATGACCCTAATGGCATCTGATTGTCCTTGACAACATTTGAGTGACCCTAATGGAACTTGAGTCACCCTAACAACATGAAGATGATGATTTGATTACAAGATGATAACAATGACAATTATGATCACTACATTGATAATGACAATGACGATGACTATGGTGATAATGTCGATCTCTATGATGATGGAAATTATGATAACGACAATGTTGATGATGAACATGAGGATCATGACGATGTCAATGTCAATGATGATGATGCATGTGATAGCACTATCGGATCCTAATCGATCCTAATGCAACCTAAAGAACTCTAATGGGCATTTGAGTGACCCTAATGTCACGTAAATGACCCTGAAGGCATCTAAGTGTCCCTAAAAACATTTAAGTGAACCTAATGGAATTTGAGTGACCCTAACACCATGACATGGTGACGATGATGATGCATGATGACAAATATGATGGTGTTTATGATGATTTGATTATAAGATGATAACGATGACAATTGATGCTTACATTCCCAATCAGATGCAAAATCTCTTCTATGAAACTCATTGGATTAATAGGTGGTTGGATGCCTTTTTCATCATCACAATGATCATGACGATTATAATCATGAAATTGACTGTGATGATATGTGATGATGACACTAGTTATGAATATGGTGATAATTTCGATGTCTAGGACAATGGAAATGATGATGACGACTGTGATGATGATGATAGTGAGGATCACGACAATTACTAATTATTAAGACCCACCGACCAGTTAGGTGAGGGAAAATGTCCTTTATGAAATTCTTGAAAGGTAGTAAGATGTCTTGTTAATCATCACAATGTGGTTGACATGAATGACTATGATCACAATGATATATGACAATGAAAGTGATGATGATGATACTGATGTAATGTATGATGTTCACGATGATGATACTGATGTAATGTATGATGTTCACGATGATGATTATGACAATGATGACGATGATGATGTCGATGCCAATGTTCATGATGCATGTGATAACACTTATGGATCTTGATTGATCCTAATGGCACCTAGATGACCCTAATGTCACTGACACAACTCTGATGGCATTCGAGTGTCTCATTCATAAACCAAGCTTTAGAGTTTATTTGCCAATGTTTTGATGGGTAGAATATCTGTTGGACAGGGCTATAGTTTATTTGATTCCCACTATCTTTAGAATCATGGTTTAAATTCATAGTTTCAAAGCAAGTTACCTTTAGGTATTTCGATTCAAACCCAAATCTAAATCGGACTTCAATATTGTTGAGATATGGGTTCGATGGAGATAAATCCAAGTCAGATTTGATGGAAAACTTGTAAGTATTATTGTTCAAGCCTAGAATGAACCAATTCCATATCCAATGATTAAAGTAGTACAAGCAAAACAATAGACTTGTATTGTGGCCTTTTTGTTTATATTGAGTATTTTTTAAGGTTTCCTATCACTTCTTAAAAGCATTCAAAGCATGATTATTTTTTAGTAATCTATGGCAACTTCTATTGTGGCGATTTTGCTTTACCATATAGAGTTAGAGACAATAATATGAATTATGTAGATTTAGGAGGTTAATACTGTATTTACAAATTTGTGTTCATAATTCCATTGAGACAACGACTTAAGAAAGACAACCTAAAACAAGTGAAGTGGGAACTAGACACATAGATCAAACCTCCAAAGGCCCCTTCAAAAGGAGACTTCTTTAACAAGCAATGTTCGATGATAGCCAACAAAGCCCTGAGGAATGCCCACAAGGAAATCAAGCCAATCAAATGTGTTCACATACCAACCTCCAATGGTTAAACTCTCCAAAGGTGCTCAAAAAGCATGTATGGAAGTGAACCCACGCTGATGAGAAACCCCATATCCTACAGTTTTTACCCTAGATCTTTCCTAAATGCAACAACCTCCATAACTAGATAATGAAACAATGCAAGTAGCCCCCAAAAGAATGGGTTGCTCCCTCCAACATAGCATGAAAAGCACCTCAAATGGTTTCCAAGCAAAGACCCCCACTCAACCTTCCATAAGTCCACTTAAATATATCTATATCTATATATATATATATATATTATTTTATTTTAAATATAACTAAATTAAATATAACATCAATTATACTATAAAAATATTTCAATTTTAATATATGTAGTAAAATATTATTAAGAAATTACACATAATAAGTTATATATTGCATTACATATTAAAAAATATCTTTATTAATGAAATTAAAAAAATATAATAAATATGAAATTTAAAACATATATTCATATAATTAGTTTTTTTTTTCCTCGGAAAAAAGCGTAATTTCATTTCATCAGTGGTGAAGAAATTACATTCTGAATCTGCGTAGAAGCATACAGTTGTCCAATGAAGGATCATAAAATAGTTCACAAAAAAAAACTAATATTTTCAGTACATCCATCCAGTCTGCCTGACTGTATCCGATAAGAAATAAGTAACAGTTATCAGATGGCTCCCCGAGCCTCTAGAAGGTGTCACCAGTAATTTTATTACCGCTATGTAATAAAAACCAAAAAAGACTTCACAGCCATCAAAATGACAAGTTACAGATCCATATTCTCTCAGAGAAAAATACGTTAGAGAGGTGCACAAATATCCCACAAAAACCAGAAAAAAACCAAAATCAGATGGCTCCCCGAGCCTCTTGTAAGTGTCCCCAGTAAAACAACTATGTATAAAACCAGAAATAACATCACAGCCAGCAAAAAGTAGTATATATCATTGCCATAGACTCTCATAGTAGATCCTGTTCCAATCCCTGCCCATGTAATATAATTCCATCCGTGAAGGGTCGATGATAGTACTCGTAGAAAGTTCCATCTCTGTATTCCGTCACTTTCCACACCCCCACTGCCAAGTCCCGGCCAATCTTAGAAGACACGTCCGCCTCTTGGTTGTTCTCCCGAAAAACATGTCTGCAAGAAAAATGTAAAAAGGAAAGTTTCAGTTGCAGTATGTCCTGTAGTATGTTTTCAAGTCTAAGATCCCTGCATTGTTGAGTGCCACTAGTCCAATTTGTGACATTCATTGAATCACCAAACACATTAATCTGTTGACATACCCGTTCCTTTGCAAAGATGAGAAGAAAGTTTAAGGCTCATGAATTCAGCAAAATTATTCCCACCCTCCCCCAATCCCCAGGAAAGGTGGTATGAGTGGTATGTAGAAAGATGCAGTACAGCCCCTCCCCCGCATGTTAATCCCAAAGCAGATCCATCATAAAAGACCCAAGGCATAGACTCATCAATGTCCAGCGCGAGAACCTCTCTTTGTTTTGCCACCTTGATATGGTGTGGGAAAGCCTCACGGTATCCACAAATCTGTACCGCAGTAACTACCGGAGTACAGTATTTTCCATTGAATATCATAACATTTCGAGCCATCCAGATGCCCCACGCCACCAATAAGGGGAGATTCATGTAGGTTTTTCCAATAGGGTCCAAAACCCACTGTGTCCAGGCCGACAGCACCGAATCCCCAGCCCAATTAAAAAAGGAATTGTAAATTCTGGAGCATTTCGCCCAAACTTGCACCGTGAATGGACATTGGAGGAGTAAGTGACAACAAGTTTCCATGCTGGCTTTGCATAAAATGCACCAGCCCGGCCCAATCCTATTTTTTCGCTGTAGAAAATCCCAGGTGGGTATAGTATTTTCAAAGACATTCCACATAAAAAGGCGATGTTTCAGTGGACAGTTGATTTTCCAGATTTTAGACCACCACCCGACCAAAACACGTGGATTCAAGAAATGACTCAGGCTGATGTATCCATCCTTGGGTGTGTACAATCCAATAGGGGCACCTTCCCATACCAAAGCGTCATCCCTGGCTCGGATATGTATATTTGAACCAGTAAGTGCATCTAAATAAGACCTCAGCTCCACCCGTTCAGCCACAAAAAGTGCCAAAGATTCCACATCAACCCATGACTGATTCCACGGATGTATCCTATCCGGAACAGCCAAATGAGATAAATAGATTATACCCAAATCACGCAGAGAGATGATTAATTCATCCGATAAGAGGTGAAGACCAGCGCTCCCAAACCAAGGGTCCTCCCCAACACAAAGGGCCTGTCCATTTCCAACATTCCAAGCAAGTAGATCCCCTACCACCGGAAAAGATTTGATGACAGCTTTCCAAATAACAGAGCAACCAGCATGTGACTTATCCATCGACCGCACCCATTCCAAAATAGATACAGGGGCAATATACTTCCGAAAGACCACTTTAGTACACAAGCTCTCAGATGTTAACAGTCTCCACACCCCTTTTGCAACCAAAGCCTTTGCGAACAGATGTATATTTTTAAGACCCCATCCCCTTAAAGCTTTTGGAATGGCGATCTTCTGCCAACGAACCCAGGGGGAAACATAGTCTCCTTTGCCGCTCCAAATGAAACGAAAGCATAATTTGCGAGCTTTCTCCAGCGTCCCTTTTGGTATCCATGAGAGGGACAACCAATAGACCGGAATAGCCTCTAATACCGATTTCACCAGAACCAGTCTTCCAGTCCGCGACAACCACCTGTGACTCCAAACCTTCAACCGCTTATGAATTTTTTCAATGAGCCATTGCCAATCCTGTTTAGTATAGGCATTAGGTTTTAAATGAAACCCAAGGTAACAGAAACCATCTTCAAGGTGACGGAAGGTAAATGGGAAAATCCTACGTATAGCCACAATCTCACATTCCCTGAGCAAGTGAGTCGATAGAGTGGACTTCCGCTCATTGATCTCCATACCCGTTGCATTAGAGAAAAGTAGAAAAATGTTTTGTAGGGTTTCCATGTCCTTTACCGAACCAGTACAAAAAATGAGGATATCATCCACAAACAGCAGATGAGAGATAAATAAATCAGGAGCCACTTGGATACCATGAAGAGTGCCATCCCTACAAGCTTTTTTCAATGCTTTACTAAGCCCCTCAACAACCAGCAGGAAAAGTAAGGGGGATAGAGGACATCCCTGACGGAGGCCTCTTTCGGACCGGAAAAAAGGAGAAGCAACACCATTAATGAGCACCGCGAAGGATACCGTAGTGATACAACTCATAATCCACCTGATAAAATCCACAACAAAACCCAGATGAGTGAGGAGTAAATGTATATACAACCAACTCACCTTATCATATGCTTTGGATAAGTCAATCTTGATAATGGCCCCTTTGATTTTCCGATCTTTCATACTATGAATGCCCTCCTGTGCTACACCAATGGCCTCATGTATTTGTCGTCCTTCCAGAAACCCAAA
Source organism: Larix kaempferi (assembly GCA_027924585.1). Lineage (NCBI taxonomy): Eukaryota > Viridiplantae > Streptophyta > Pinopsida > Pinales > Pinaceae > Larix > Larix kaempferi. Next base: position 47,956 of record BSBM01001364.1, read on the forward strand.
CTGTTCCTCCGAAATATGTTTGGACAGAATGCCCTTAAGCCGCCCAACAATGATCTTTGACACCACCTTATATACACAGTTGCACAGAGAGATGGGTCTGAAATCATTTAAAGAAGAGGAGTTGTCAGTTTTTGGTATAAGGGCAATAAAGGTGGAGTTCATGGCAGCTGGAATTCGCCCCGATCTACGAGTGTCATCCACCATCAGTAACAGGTCATTTCCAATAAGATCAAAGAGTGCCAGGATAAATTCCACCGTCCATCCATCCGGTCCCGGGATTTTGTCTTTTTGGAAGCTCTGTAAAACTCCCTTCAGTTCATCGACGGTGACAACAGCCATCAGAGTGTGATTGTCTGCCTCTTCCACAAACTGAGGAAAAAATTGAGCCATCCTGACCACCTCCAATATGCTAGCCTGTGCAGGAGCTTTGAAGAGTGTTTTGAAATGATTAACCCCAAGCCCCGCCATACTATCAAAAGACTTCTGGGTATTCCCCAAAGAGTCTTCCAAACTCCATATGGTATTTGCCGCCTTCCTTCCCTTAGCATATGCATGGAAAAACTTTGTGTTCTCATCCCCAGCCGATAGCCATATAGCCCTGCTCTTCAAACGCCAAGTCTCCTCTTTTTCCAATAGAAGCTTATTTCTCCTACCCTCCAAAGAAACCAAATGGGCTTTCTCATCCGGTGTACCCAGGCCCCCAGATTCTGAGTCATAAATGAACTGCAACTCCAGTTCAATAGCCTTTAATTCTCTATTATCCCTATGAGTCTTTTCATAAGCCCAAGCCTTCACAGGCCCTTTAATCCTTTTGATATTGTCCGAGAACTGTTGTGAGGCAGAGAGGCCCACCCTAGGGTTGAAGGGTACCCAAAGGGATCCAATAAGTTCATTAAAGGTCTCATCATTTAACCAAATCTTATTAAACTTAAGGGGCCCAGCTGGTTTCAAAGGACCATCCCGCATCTCCATGAAAATAGGGAAATGGTCAGAAGAGTCCCCCGAGCCAACCCACTGCCTCATTAGATAGTTCCTATCAGCAAAAAGATTAGACACTAGAAATCGGTCCAGACGTTTTTCAACTCTGTAATCTCCAGTTCTGTTATTTCTCCAAGTAGATTTAAGGAGGGTTGGCTCAATATCAAGCAGATTTCGAGTGACCAGCTGGTGTGTGAAGTAGTCAGTCAGAGGGTCTGGACGAGCTCTGTTGCCCCACACTTCTGCCGGCCCAAGAGAGAAATTCAGATCCCCTCCAAGTAAAAGATTTCCTTCTTGTAACAAGGGTGAGAGAAAAAAGAGTCCCAGAAGGGAATACTGTTTATATAAGGTCCGTAAATATTAACCACCGTGAAAGTATCACTAAGGTCCAGCGACGAGCAGTTCATCCCCAAAGCCCCTTCCATTCCCCAAAGATTATGACACTGCACTGAGCGGGTATTCCAGCCAATAGCCTGACCACCTGACCTGCCCCGAGCATCCAAAGTGGAAAAAGACCAGCTACCAAACCAACATTTGAGTAAAGATTTTATAGTCTCTCCAACACCCATAGTTTCCTGAAGCAGAATGATATCCGGGTGTTCAATAGATACCACTCTGCGGAGTGCTGATCTTTTATGGGGACCAGCAAGACCCCTGCAGTTAAAAGACATCACCTTCATCAACGACCCCGTTTCTGGGCTCGCACTGCTCTAAGCGCCCGATCAATAGTCACTTGTTTTCCTTCCATAAGATCCATCTTAGCCTTGGTTTGTGCCAGCGAGAGATGGGATTTCCGTCCCCGACCCCTACCAGATTTTCCAGTTTTGTTTACCCCAGCACCCAATCCACCCGGGGAGATTTTCGTTAGGGAACGAAGGAAATATCCAGATTCAGATGAGGTGGTAGGGGAGGAGGGGGAAAGGGCTTCAGTAGGCCCAAGATAAACCCTAGGGGGGTGGTCAAGCATCATTACCCCAGGGTATGGTAAAGCAGATGAGCAAGAAGGGATGTCAGGGTCTAAACAAGTAGGAATTTCCAACTCCATTGCCGAAGAGATATTCAACTTTTTCAAAGCCTCTATCCAGTCTGGATTTTCACAAGACAAATTCTTAAAAACAAAATGAAAGGAGAGAGGTTTAATGGAATGAGTGATACCCGCGGACGAAGACCCAGGTTCCGTGTGAGCTGCCGGATGAGTGGATACAATAGCCGAAGTCCCCGGTAACGCTTCCCCCGAATGTGGCGCCTCCACTCCCACCTCCTGCTGTATGTCTTCAGCCCCAGCCATAAGTGCACCTGAAACCAGTAGGGCAGAGTTTGTGGAACGAGTGTCCACCATATCCCCATGTGAAACTAGTCCTTCATCCTCATTCAAAACAACATTTGGAGGGTTTTCTGCCACAGGGTTATCCGCAGGAGGAGTAGCATCCACAGCAATTGGGGCTTTTTGCGAACCCACATTTTTCCTGCGAAAAGGAAGATTACATTCAGCAGCCAGATGGCCGTAAGCATGGCAACGCCGGCATCTGAAAGGTACATTCTCATAATCCAATTTCTGCACATAGACATAGGGTCCCCAACTGAGGGTAACATTCAGTACGAGTCCATCTCTGATATTCAAATTTACCAGTATACGGGCAACCTTCCTCTGTCGAGTATGGAGAAAGCTATAGTCACCATCAAGATATGTACCAATCATGTTGCCAATCCCCCTGAAATGTCGCTCCGACCAGTAATGAAGGGGTAAACCAGGGAGCCGAACCCACAGTGGAACAATATCCAGTCGTTCCCGACTAGCATCAAACATCGGGTGCCACGGTTTTATCATCACCGGACAGTGATCCCAACTCCAGTTTGAATTCAGTACCCACCTGGTATGTGCCTCCTCATGGAAATTGAAGGCAAACCAGTTGCGTGTAAGCTCCACAACCTCCGGGGTATAGCCCAAAACCCCAGCCCAATGTTCCCCCACCCAGGCTTCAATGGTGCGGAGAGAGAAAGATCTGCCCAAAGCTTTGCCCACCAACGTGATACTGGTCATCGTGATCAATTGATCCCACTCTATATCCTCCCCCAGGGCGTAATTGTATTTCGTCCTACTAAGTTTCCGCCAACGTTTCTTCCCCCGTTTCCCCTGCTGAGTATTCTCCCCCGAAGAATGTCCTCCCCATTCGTCCGAGCTAGTGCCAGAGGCCACACAGGGACTGGCAAAACCCCGATGTTCATGAAGTTCCAGTTGTCCTGACCATGAGCCTACCCCACCCTCCGCCGCGCATGCAATAGTAACAGGAGTCGATGTAGGATGAGCCCCGCCAGCCGTGCCCTGGTAACTGTCAGATACAGGGATAGAACCCTTGTTTCTACCCGCCGAGCCCTCCAAGGCAGTTAAAACCTGATCCGATGTCCAAAGAGACCCCGCATCCTTTAATGGGGAAAGAGGTGGAATACTGGGTATAGGCGCTGTAAACGGTCCCGAGCCAGGAGAAATCGCCAGAAAACCGGAAGGTGAGAAACCAAGAGCAGCACTGTTTTCCACAGGAGATGCAACCTCCACCACGTCTGCCCCGGGAGAAACCCCCACCCGCCACCCGGTGCCCGGCTGATGAGTCCAAATATCCGCATCATCAGATGGGTCATAGGCATAATCCAATCGGTCATCGTAGGTAGCCATAGTAAGGCAATCCTACCACCAAACCACAGTAACCCTGGTAAATAGCAACCAAGGGTGAGCGCATGCAGGGTTTGTGCAACCAGACCGGTAACGGGGTAAGAAAAATACGCCACAAGCCGTGCCAGGTGGTCCTTAGCTCGCACTTCTGACAGCCACAGACCGCCCTTGCTCAGCCCTCGTTCCTAGGTTTCCGCCATAGTCATGTAAGCCCTACCTCTGTCACAGTAAACACCATCCAAGAAAAAACCCCGTTCAAGAAAGTTCAAGTTCATATTCATATAATTAGTTATATATTAGATGACACATTAAAAATATTTTTGTTAATGAATTTAAAAAAAATATAAAATTTAAAACATATATTCATGAAATATAAACAATAGAGTTAAATTAAAGGCAACCCTTATTTTTTTCACAGCGGAATTTATTTTTAAAAGCTTATTGTATTCACATTGGATTTTATATTTAAAAGTGCTTGGATGTAAGCTTCCCGCATGAAGAGTAATTACAAGCATGGAGCCCTCCATCGATGCTAAGCGCTTGTTTATATTCACTCTGTGGTTATGGCGGCCTTTGAATTTTAGACATTTTAAAGCGAATTCAAAACAGATTTCAACTTTAAGTAGTGCGACTCTGCGCCCATTTTATAGTTGGCGAAGCTGTGATTTTGTGACTTACTACATTGGACAACGAAACCCTCATTGGCATGGTTTTAGACTTGCATTCCAAGAAAAATAATTGGCACCATGTATTGTTTATAGTCAACATTGTCTACCCATTGTTGGAAAGCAATCGATGCAAATCCGATCTAGACCGCACGTGAACTTCGATCCAGAGAGGTATTTTCTCTCCCAGTTTTTATTCATTGTAAAAGAATGCATAAAAAAGGGGTTTTCGTACAAAACCACACTGCACATTTAAAACATTAAATTTCATCCACGAATAAAAAAGAATTCATTTTTTTTTAGGTTCTCTGAATTTTGAACCTCATGTTTGAGTTCGGCGAAACCTGTGAAATAAGTTCAAACAACTGGATGTCCTCTTCAAAATAGTTCACATGTGCTAGGTTTTAGCTCATAATCCCTCTCTAAAGTCAGCGGCTTCTTCTACAACATGATAGCATCTTCTTCTGGATGGAAAGCCTCTCAAAGATGATATAAGATGGAGCACTCAACTTTGGAACCACAGATCAGTCCCTCCCTCAGAGAAATATAGGCATGGAATAAAGGATTCATTATATCTAGGGATTCATTGCACTTACTGTTGTATTAATCAAACGCAAAATCATTCGAAGAAGCAGTGGATTCGGTTGTTCTAGGTGCAGGAGAATTAGTTATCCCTATAGCAGACCGAGATTCAGAGCCTATTCTAGTTCATGAGTGAAATCTTCGTGGTCGGTATCGTGGTGAAGAGCTTCGGCCCGCTACCCATAATCCTGGCTAGAATTCCAGATCCCAACTAATTCTTTTATTGGAAATGAGGAGCCCAACCTCACCCGCAAGTAAGCAACGGTCAACCATATAGATACAAGGAAAGGGATTGGGGTAACCCTGTTACCAACCATTAATAATCGAGATGGACTATTAAATCCCACCCACAATAGATTCTTATAGATAGATTTACAGTCCAAATGATGACCTTTCAAGGCTTTTATGACTATTGTTCACACCAGACTTGGAATTTAACCCTCAAATTCAACCCAGAATTAGAGATTATGCCTATTTCTTGTTGATTCATGGTGTTTCTTACCACATATTTACTCAGAACTGCCCATATTTGTTCTAGGTCTGATTTTCATGCCCCTTTAACTATCAAACATGTTGTTTATTGACTAGGAACCACCCAGAATGGAGGATTACTGAAGTTTGAAGCTCAGCATTTTTGGTTTATGGCTGGAGTATGCCCAGAACTGAGAAATGATCTATTTTGCCACTATTCAATTTCCCAAATTTGTTGATCTAGCCCATAGGTCTTCCAAAAAGTGGCCAAAATCAGCTCAAATTGAGATTGAGGATTACTTCTCCTATGAGATTAGAATGTGGATGTAATATATACAATTAACTCACCCAGTAATTGAGATTAGAGGATGTGTTGTTACCCATGCCTTCTTAGAACATGCCCATATCTGAGAAATGGTCTCATCACTGTGCCAAAAACAACCGTAATGCTGTTGCTCACCCATGCTATACCAAATCATTAGCTACCAAGGTATCATCATCATTCTAAGCACTAAACCAGGGAAATGTCAACCTATATTTATGGATACAAAACTGATTAATAAATTACAGGCCAGAAATGTTTCTAGTTTCCTTTTAGTCTTGCTATTGTTTCCTACAATTTCAATTTATTGATTATTCTAGGATGAAAAAAAAGACACATCCTTGGAAATCTTTTTATTGTTTTGGTTGGTAGATTTTTCAAGTCAATAGGTCAACTATAGAATCCAGTTCCTATGAAAAACTAAACTCTAAAATTTATTCCAGCATGAGAGGGATGAACGCCTTCTAAGATTTATAATTGACACCCTAATCATCGAAGTTTCAAACTGTTCAAACAAGGGTGAAGGATTAATATTGAAAACTTGTCAGGAGGTAGGCAGATCATTGATATCAATTATACTCAGGGTTGAGGTTTGTTTACTTCCATGTAAAGTCCATTTATTCTTCCATGTATGAGTGATGATATCTATAAATTTTGGAGAATCACTCCAATGTGTAAGGTATCCATGGAGCCAAATATCATTTGGAATTAGATTGATTATTCCAAATGTAAATAATATTGTACATATAGTCAATAATGTAAGAGTACACAGTGTTAGATAGTATAATGTCTAATGTTTAGAAGTTCTGGTAAGAGAAAGATTAATATGTGTGTGTATAGCTATAAGGAGAAGTTGAAAGATACTTGGATGTGACCAAGTGGAACCACACTGTCATAAGAGAATATTGTTGTCACTGTATCAATTCTAAATTTAGAAAAGGAATATCTTAGGTGTCACTCAAGGGAGTTGTAATATGGTACTATAAATACTTCACCTTTGTAAGGATGAAAGTTCATGGGATATGAGTTTTTGTATATTGTGTTTATGGTCTTGTTATTTTCTGGGCATATTTTCTTTTGTGGTATCAAAGCATACCAAGTTTCAACACAAAGCATATGAGTTTGAGGGATTGGATATGTGAGGGATTATTTTTAATCTATTGAGGAAGTCTAGTTGAAGCACAGATCGAACATTGTGATGCTGTCAAGGGTGTTGGGAAGTGCATGAGTGTTGGTTTCTTGCACTGAGTAGTAAGTTTCGTCATTTAGATGATTGAGAGAAGCTTGTTGAGCAAGCATGTTGCTCTCAGTATTCAAATTCACATTTCTTTTTTGTCCTACCTTGTGCAAGGGTTATGACTGTGTTGATAGAAATTTTGTTTTGCTACTATTGTTATTTCTCTTAAGAAAAAACAAAAAGTAGAGATGCACATTGTTGTACTAGTTCAAGGGTTTCTTTCCTCTCTTGTTCATCGTTTGGGTGTGGATGTCTTGTCTCTGCAATTGGCTGATTTGCCTCTTCTTAAATATTACTGTTGTTTGAAGATTACAATAGTTTTTTTTTGTTGCTATTATTGTCTATATACCCTCATACTGTAAACAAAAATAAGAAAAGATGGTATATATTACATCATTGGTGTTTGTCACCTTAGGTTACATCATTGGTGTTAGTCATCTTAAGATTACTATAAATTTTCATTTAGAGAGTCTTTTGCAGTGAAATTTTATCAGCATATTACTTCTCCCAAGTCAAAGCAAAGTAATTCTTCATTTATTCCAAGAAAGTGACATGAAACAAACGATCTGTCTTGACCTGTAATGTCAACTTCAACTTATATGCAACTTTATGTATCTTCTGTGAAAGTCAAGATCCTGAAGATTGTGGAAACCAGAATTGAAAGCAAGTAATTTGATGTGGAGTTAAAATATTTTTTAAGTTCCAGAAGACTATGTATATAAGATGTAAATGTATATATTTGGCTATCAGAAAATATTGTTGTGTTCTCATTTGAGACACAATTTAGTTTGTCCAAGTGTCCAAGCTTTCAATATATTGTGTTCATGGTTGGAAACTACCATGCATATTAAAGGATAAAACGATAAAGTAACCTATTAAAATCTCACTTAAAACAAATTTGGCTTGTTGCACATGTGTTTAAGCCCCTTTCTCTAGGAGGCAAACACTTTATCTTTGCACGCAAGCTCTATAGTTCTTAACTTGCTTAGTACTTGATTGAAAGGCTTTAAAATATTACTTGAATGGAGATAAAATAACTGAATGGTGCAATGCAGGGGCATGATACCTGATTAGTGAACTCCATATCTTAGATAGAGGGACTTTGGATCTGCTATGCAGCTTAAAGGAAACTTTGTAGCTTTGACATGATTTATGGGTGTTTGGTTGAGTGTTGCTAGAGGCCTGGAGAAAAGTGGGAGCAGTCTTTCTAGAAAAATAATGGAAGTGAAGTGATCCTGGGACTGCACCTTAGGAGTGCTCTAGGGAGCATGCTCTTAGAATTCTACAGGAGCAGGGTCACTGAATTTTCTAGGGCGCATTATTAGGAAGGTTGGGAGTGTACTTATGATGTGGCTGGCATCTGTAATAAATCCCTAGTAAACTAGTTTGGTAGATTAGTGTCCCTTCATACCTGGCACTTGACGAAACTAGCCAAATGACAAACAACATTAACAACGTGGAACCCTTGAGATAATTGCTTGAAATATTCCATTTACACAATATGGAAACATGCCAACATGATTAAAGATATGCCCACAAAGGATGGGAAAATTGTTAGATCATGACAAGAAAATGAAGTCTTGGAGTTCAATGTTTCAAATGATCTAGGTTTGGGTTTCTTAGTTTAAAATTGTTGAATAGGCTGCTACATATTTCTATTATTTGGCCTTAATGGCTTGTATAATTGTATTGATCATCTCTAGCACAAACATACACGTCATAAGATGCATAGGATCCTCATATATATGGTGAATTCTTTCTAATGCATTGTTAATCTACACAAGGAAGTAGTCTAAATGTTCTACTATTTGGACTTTTTCTGGCTGTCATCATTGGAATCCAGCTATATAATCTTTGGTCAAATTGTAATATTTTGGAATTTTTGACATTAGAACTTGTCCATGACTAAACACTTGGAAGCTTTGAATTTAGGAGTTATACCTTCCACAAATATAAAATACTAAATATAGTTATTCCCAAAGAGAAGTAACTTCAAAAAAGAGAAAAAAACCAGGAAGACTCAAAATGAAGGTAACTGTTATGCCACATTCTGTGGGCATACTATGAAACAATTTTTTTTTTCATTTTTTTGAGCAAGATAAAATCTAGAGTATTGAGGCCCAGAGTATTCAAACTGTGGCCTAAATGACAAAGCTCTTCTGATGCCTCTAAAATGACAAATTGCCTTCATCTTGCTGGCCATTTTTGAGGTGGCCAAGCCACAGGAGGAGCAGAATTAAGGTGATTGATGGTGATCATTAGTTGTTGATGAGCTGACTTATTTAATTGACTAGCCCAAGCCCAAGGATGATAACCCAAATACAGCTGCAGCAACCACATGTGCTTGAGTTATGATTATGCCTTTTGCCAGTGCAACTTCCAGAGCATACTTTTATGACCATTTTGATTTTCTAGTACTTTCCCTAGTGCCAACAATTGTAATAGATTTTGCTAGAATTCATTTTTGGGATATCTAAGCTACCATATTCCTCTTGATTTTACATACTTACCATTATCATAAAAAAGCAATTTAAATCCACCATCTTCCTTTGTTTTGATCTATTTTGTTGGAGTTACCTAATTTAGTTTCATGCCAATGTCCACTTTAGTTTCTAATTCATTTATATGGACTTTGATAACAACCTAAGTGTCCCTAACACATTAGGTTTATTATTATTGCACATTGGATTACCTAGAGATGAAGACAAAACGTTACATTCAACATGAGTGGAAGTGGCATTTGGTATGCTTGATGTAGATGTAGTTTCATCAAAGCCCTAAGGGGGGTTTACATCAATTCTATACCAAGTTGCATGGATGAAATTATGTACCAAGAATGCTACCAATGCCATTCTACTTCTGAGTTTTGTTGTTATATTTTGATTTTCAATTCTGTGATTTTCTTCTCTTTTTTGTTAAACCCTGAAATTTAGGTCCGTGATAATCAGACCTTTCTGGGATATCTTAGTGCTTTAGTGGATTGTATTTGACTATGCAATCCCATCTCTGGTATCTTCTATATGGGTGGAATGTGTTTAATATTATTGCATGGACTCTTGATTGTCAGTTTCCAAGGGGTTTCCAATGACAATTATTAGCATGGAGAGCAGGGGATTGCAATATTACACTGTATTTAAATGGTAGACAACTTGGTCTAAATACATTTTTTTACTTGATGTTTGTTGCTTCATTCTGTACTTCCTTGAATGAGATGGCCTTTGAGGTTCTTGTTTCTAAGTGTCTTACAATTAGTTTGCTCTACCATTTTAATTCTGCTTTCTTCTTTGTTATCAATGTAGAGAGAGGGAATGTGTTGAAGCCAAATACAATTTCATCACTTTCTACTTGTTTTCAATTCCTATTATTTACATTCAAAGTTTGTTACTATTGATCTGATTCTTTAAATCTACTTGTTGCAGGTACTTGTCCTGGGATGATTATTTTATGGATGTTGCTTTCCTTTTAGCTCAACTCTCCAAGGATCCAAACAGGCAGGTGTGAAGGCCACAGTTCTCAGCTTAAGTTGTCAATAGTATAATATTAAGGCACTATTTGTACCTAACTGAACATTGTTTTGCAAGCTAGTTTGTATATTAATGTTTGTGGTTTGATATAGATTAATATTTCTTTCTAAAAGGTAAATCCCTTTCTATACTTGCTGGCATTATTTGTTTTCCAAGAAAAAAGGCGTAATCTCCTTTATTTCAAGAAGAAACCATGAAATTACATTTAGCACTATGTCTGAGGACACTAAAACCAAAAAATAATCCTACTGCTTACTCTCTAGTATAAAACCAGCCCTAATAACATAAGATCTCCAAGCTCTACAACTATATCATAATTTTTTCATCCCATTCTTCTGAAAATGGTGTATATAGAACCTGTCTATCAACTTGTGACAGCCTTTGTAAGTACAAAATGATATCCTTGTTAAGGCCTGCATTGGATGTTCCAGAACTAGATGACATGAAGTCATTCTCAATCCAATCCTTCATCATATCAAGTATAGTGAGGAAAAAAGAGTATGGAATATTTACCTTCAACTCCTTATGGCATGTGAACTGCATGATAATAGATAGCAGCGGCCTTTTCAAAAACCACAAACAAAGTCATGCATTTGAATATGCTTGGATCACATGCATGGAATCCTCTGAATCAAAGCATAAAACCACTTATCCAGCACAATCAAATTCTCCTTCTAATGGGTCTGCAATCGTACCCGTGTATCCCAAAATCCCTAATACGGGTTCCGCAACAGGATTTCTTAGTTGAACTTGTATTTATATTTGCAACAAACAAAACCCAAATCTAGGCAACCAAGGGATCTTGACCAAATCCATTGTTTCTTATTAAACATAAACATGATGTGCCCCTGCTCTAGTCCAATCCATGGCAGATGAAGACATCTCAAGGAATATATGCCAAATAATTTACCATAAAAAAACTAGAGAATGCCATACAATGCCATTGTTAGGATTGGTACACTAAGGATGAATGAGGTATACTTTTCGTCGCCTCCTGTAGGTGTGTTTAGGCAAGGGAGAGATGACCACGATTCCCACACACTCACTCCCCACATTTTTCAAAATCTTAGCCTATGGTGCAGAAATTGCAATGCACGTCACTAAGCAAAAGTAAAACACTATTTTAGAAAACCGTTAAAATAGACAACTTTCGATCCATGGAGCCACTAGACAAGGGCATCCCTAATGGTACTCAGATGTCGCAAATTCAACGGAAATTACGGTTTTTCCATCGGAGCCACGATTTTCAAGTTATTGCGAGTTTCATCTCGCTTCCCAAGGACATATAGGGACACCAAGCAAATTTCAACCGGGGGCATAAAAACCAAACCGAGAAACACAATTGAGTTTTGTTGCCTCCTGCAAGTGTTTGGGAAAGGACGAGATGACTACGATTCCCATGCACTCACTCGACATATTTTTCAAAATCTTAGCCTATCGTGCATAAATTGCATTGCATGTCACTTAGCAAAACCCTAGTTTAGAAAACCATGAAAATAGACAACTTTTGGTCCATAAAGCCGCCGGATAGGGGTGTCCCTAGCAATACTTGGATGTCATGAATCAAACAAAACTCACGGTTTGTCCATCAGAGCCACAATTTTCAAGTTATGGCGAGTTTCTTCTCACTTCCCAAGGCCATTCAGGGACACCAGGCAAATTTCAAGGGGTGTCCCTAGCGATACTTGGATGTCGTGAATCAAACAAAACTCACGGTTTGTCCATCAGAGCCACAATTTTCAAGTTATGGCAAGTTTCTTCTCACTTCCCAAGGCCATTCAGGGACACCAGGCAAATTTCAACTAGGGGAATATAAAACAAACCGAGCAACAGAATTGAGTTACATTGCCTCCTGTAAGTGTGTTTGGGCAAGAAAGAGGTGACTGTGATGCCAATGCACTCCCTCTACACATTTTCAAAATCTTAGCCTATTGTGTAGAAATTGCACTACACGTCGCTTAACAAAATCCTAGTTTAGAAAACCGTCAAAGTAGACAACTTTCGGTCAATGAAGTCACTAGAGAGGGGTGTCCCTAGTAGTACTCGAATGTCACGAATGCAATGGAATTGATGTTTTGTCCACCGGATCCGTGATTTTTGAGTTATGGCAAGTTTCATCTTGCTTCCCAAGGCCATTTAAGGATAGCTTGTTAATGGTTAATGAGATCCCCCCCAGTATACCTCAGAATTTAAGCATTCTTTCTCTAAAGTGATTCTATCTTTCCCTCCAGCAGCAAAAGTATTCATGTTCCCTCTAGCGGCTATGTTGAGGAGGTTTATTGAAATATCCTAACTCGTTGGCTGCGGTATCAATTCGTGTAGTGCTGCAATTACGTCCTAACTTGCTGGCTAATTGATTGGGTCAAATACGAGTACTGCATTGTGTCTAATCCAAGTAGTACTGCATTAGGTCTAATTTAGGTCCAACCTGAGCAGTGTACAATCTGAGGTGTGAGGTCGTTACCTGTGTGTCCAACCAAACTTGCTGGTAATGCTATCGGGTTAAATCCAGGTGCACTCGTTTGTTGGCTGATCAAGAGGTCAGGTACAATACTCGTTGGCTAATCATTCGGGTACAATACTCGCTGGCTAATCAATCGGGTACGATACTCGCTGGCTTATAAATTGGGTCCAGTGAATCTTTTTTTTTAATGAACTTCTTCTTATAAAAGTAATAATTCCCATTTAAAGATTTGACTGTTAGGCTTTCATAATATTCCAGGTTGGAATTCCATGCTCTATTACTATAGCATCTATGCCTGGAAGCTTTAAGTTGGTGGGCACTCAATTACCGAGTCGCAAAGCCAGGCCATTTGGCAGGATCAATGAATAAACACTTAATGGCATCATCTCCCTTATTGGTGTTATAAAATGATGTACTAACTCTGATCAAAATAATAATAAAACAATTAGCAGCATATGTTTGCTATAATTCCCTAGTTTCGAAAAAACCAGGTATTGCCCAACAAATCTAGGTGCTGTACGGCCTGTTCCTCTCTCCTACCAGTCGCACGTGTGGTACGGCCTGCTCATAAATGCACAAAAAAACATAAATGCACAAAAAAACTCAGATCTGCAAACCAATGTCTAGAAAAGGATAAATGATAAAGATACACTGTTGTACGACCTCTCTAGCTAAGGCAAACAACAATTACAGCTTGCTGGTCATTAATTTATCACTCATAATGTTTTCCTCAGGTGGCTGTACGACCCCTCTCTCTCCTTCAGAACAGCAACACAAATGAATTCTGGAATGCCTTTTGCCTTTGGAAGAGTGTTTTTGTATGAAAGACAAATGATTGCCAAGTGTCCTCCTCCTCCAAAGAGAATTCTTTTCAGCTGCCCATTGTTAAAAATTCAAAAATGATAGCAGTAGCAGACTGTAAATATCAAAATGCAAAGATAGCTAACTGTAGATAAAAATAGGACAATATGCAACCACAAGAACACAGCTGTTTACCCTGGGGAAAACCTTTTAAGGTATAAAAACCCCAGCAAAAATATCTTCCTTAAATATGAGATGTCTGAGTTTTACAACAGCAGGCTAAATAAGCCTTTCCAACAATTTAGAATTGTTTCATTTACAAAGAAGAACCCTGTTCTGCTGTAGCTGAAGTAGTAAACCCTGTTCTGCTGTAGCTGAAGTAGTATCAAACTTGTACAACCATCCTGTATTGTTCATTGATGTCTGTTGTGGTCACCCTGAATGCAACTCAGCTGAACTGAAATATGAACCAGCAAGTAAGAAGGTCACCCTTAGCAGAGTTCAGGTGTGCACAGCAGTAAGTATATATAGCCCAGCATTATAATGGAGAGAACCCAGCAATATAATGGTGAGAACCCAGCAATATAAGATACCCCAGCAGTAAGAAGATAACCCAGCAGTAACGGAGAGAACCCAGCAATAATCAGAAGTATATATAAACCAACATTAACAATGGAGAGAACCCAGCAATAATCAGAAGCATGTATTAACACCACTGAACTGTCTTCTAGACATCACCGAACTGATTTCTGAGCTGTCCTTGAAACCCACGAGCTGTCTCTTGAAGATCCCACGAAAATTCTGTCTAAAATATTGAGTTTTCTATTGCTTATATATAGTGGAAAATTTCCACTTTAATTGGGGCCGACCTGTCCTCTTATATATATATATATTTATTATTTATTTTTGTCCCCAAAGAAATGAGGCCGACCTGCATTATTAACCATTAAATCCAATTTAATCAATGAGGCCGACTTGTATTACTTATGGATGTTTATTTCCATTTAATGAATTAAATTAGGTCAACTCTTCAATAACATATATATATATCTCTTCACATCATTCACCATTTTAATTTGCCTTTCCTCCAATAATGAGTTGACCCAAAAATACATAAATAAATACATATTTATTTTTTTTCTCTTCTTCTAGCTGGTGGGTTCATGGACCAAGCCAAGTGGTGCTTGGGTTCTATAAATCTTTAATAAATCATCCAAGTGTTCTTCAGGGTCTTCATGTCCACTCCAAGTACATCATCATAGGAAGATATTTAATTGCTTTACTTCACCCACCTGTGGTCACCAAGTCCAAGTGGAGGAGTACACCACTTGCCCAGACCCGGTCTGGGGCTTACAGTGAAATCCTGGTAACTGACCAGGTGCCTCCATTCTCCCAGAGAATGGCTCTCAGCCCCAGGCTGATCTCCCAGTCCCAGACTGGGTCAATATCCTGGTAACTGACCAGGTGCCTCCATTCTCCCAGAGAATGGCACTCAGCCCCAGGCTGAGTTCCCAGTCCCAGACTGGGTCAATA
Organism: Larix kaempferi; assembly: GCA_027924585.1. Lineage (NCBI taxonomy): Eukaryota > Viridiplantae > Streptophyta > Pinopsida > Pinales > Pinaceae > Larix > Larix kaempferi. Next base: position 63,201 of record BSBM01001364.1, read on the forward strand.
TCCTGGTAACTGACCAGGTGCCTCCATTCTCCCAGAGAATGGCACTCAGCTCCAGGCTGAGTTCCCAGTCCCAGACTGGGTCAATATCCTGGTAACTGACCAGGTGCCTCCATTCTCCCAGAGAATGGCACTCAACCCCAGGCTGAGTTCCCAGTCCCAGACTGGGTCAATATCCTGGTAACTGACCAGGTGCCACTCGATGCTGCTCAGGAAAAATCAACACCCATCAACTCACAAATTATAAATAAAATGCACTTCTACCAAAATAGAACAATCGCCTCCAATGAAGTTATAGTCTTTTTACCAACTCTGTTGCTGGGCAAGACATCTCGTCTTTTTAACAACTCCATCGCTCATCAAAGAGTAACGCTCCAGGTAACGCTCATCATAATGTAAGTATGATGAAAGACTGTCTAGTTTGCAAATTTGAAAATTAAAATATAGTCTATTAGAAAAAATGGTGATGACTATGTTTGTACATGGGAATGGGAGACTCAAGTGATTTCAATGTTTTGGAGTTATGGTGTTTTTAAGGAAATCTCATTGCATAGCATAAACCTTGCTGGTTAATAATATCTGGAGCATTAGAAAACACATTACCTTCACAAACAACCAATAAATCTTCCCTCAAAATTGAAAATATCCATATTTTCAAGTGGTGGAAAGACTGAACTGTAAGGAGAAAGTTGACAATCAATCTAATCATTCTTGGGAGGGCTATGATAATTGCATTTTTATCCAGTAATGAACTATAATCTTGAGATAGATGACTGAATAAGTATGGAGAAAAAATGGATATGCATATCTTCACCTGTTGTGGATATGGATACTTTTTATTTGGTTGCAACCTACTTCTTTTGAGATGTTGCTTTGATTGTGCCTTGCTTCTCTCATTCTAGTAGTCAGTCACTGTACTACAATGACATATTTTGAAATTCACATCCTAGGGAAACATGCCAGGCACCCTTCCCCTCATTCCAAGGATGGTACCCAGGGTAAATTGGATTTTGCAAAAGCTCGAGGCTTTGTCATCTATGGTGCAATATCACTTGAGTCTCTATCTTAACAAGCAAAATGGCAGTAGGTGATGTTAAGAGTTATAGAAGAGTTACAGGCAGTATTCTAAGAAAATGGACTGTATAACAATTCTTGCAGGGCTTCCTTTGCATCAGGAGATTGGAATGCCTTCACTTTCTCCAACAATGTAAGAGGTGAATTTTGATGTCACATCTGGCAGTCCTATGCTGACATTAGACTTTGTTGGTGTTTGCAATTTATTATAGATAACAATAAGGTCCATGCATTTTTCAATATCTTCCAAATTCGTACCATTTTCCTTTGTTAACATTGCCCAATTATGAAGTGAGCATTTGAAATTTATGATCATTGGCACCTAGGATATTGATAATCTACATTCTGCATTCTGCAGGATAGCATTGGTAAGTGAAAAAATAAAGAGGGAGATAAAGTTTCAGTTGGGGATGTACTTTGTGAAATTGAAACTGTAGGCATTCTTTACTACTTTTTTTTTATGTTCTTTCTTCTTTCAAAGAAACTCCTAAGTTCAACTAATTTCCTTTCCTTGCTTATTTCGTAATGTTGCTGAAGAATGTTGATTGTTAAGAAATGGTTTTGGGATTAAAAAAATTGTCGATATGGAGAGTATGGAGGATGGCTATTTGGAAACAAATGTCCATGGTGACGGATCAAAGGAAATTAAAGTTGGGGAGGTATACTCAAAATCATTAAGATGTCTTCTTCTCAGTCTACGGTTTCAATTGTCGTTTTGAATCTTTATTTGGGTTTAGAGTTGGCAAAGGAGTTCTAATTGTTACATCAATGTGTGAATGTGTTGGTGCCTCTAGATATTTTAACAGTTTGTGTATAGTGAACTCGTAGGTTTTATTCAAAATATGGAAGGTTTTATTGTACTGGTTTTGAATCAGGTTATAGAAATTATGGTGGAAGATGAGGATGACATTGCAAAATTCGAGTACACACCCTCGGGGCAGGGAGCTACCATTGAAAATGCTCCTTCAAAGGAAGCTTCTCCTCCACCACCTCCACCAAAAGAATACACTCCAAGCCCTATTGCAACTTCTGCGGCTTTGGAGGACATTTGGATTTGATAGACATGAATTAGCAAGTTCATGGCTACCTTCTCAGACCATTCGATTGAATCATACTGCAATGTATGGAGAGGTCAAATACAACTACTAGTAAAAAACAACTAGTTTAGATCCATTTTTACCCCAGCATAAGTACTGAATGAAAGTGAGTTCATTAACAATTTTATGATTTCTTGCATTTCCTTTCATTTTCATTGGATTAGTATAATCTTGTAATGCTTTTATGGTTATGGTGTTTAGCAATTTTGAAGTGTACCCTTTGGATCTAGTATATGATCAATGTTAATTATCTGTAAATGAGGGACTTAAATCCCAGTTTCTTTACCAACATAGATCTTATGTGAAATTACTTATGTAGATTTTTGTGGTTAGACATCTTTGGGGTCTCTTCAAACAGTTCCAAAAGTTAGAAGGAGCTCTAGGTTTATTATGGTAGATTTTTGTGTTTATCAATGTGTTTTGAAAAATAAATTGGATTTTAAGCATGGTTGTCATTGGATATTATTGTCTTTTATTAGAATTACAAATGATGCAATCTAGTTGTTCATATTCTTCTCTCCCCAATTTTGAAAGGGTTCTAGCTCAATGGAAGAGCGCCTTCCTTACAAGCAGGAGATTGGTGGTTCGATTCCTCCATGCCCTATTTATATTGCAATATTTGTATTTTTAATAAAATATATTTTATTATGATTTATTATGGCTATAGAGGGGGTTTCAAACTGTCTTTGTATGTTGCTACGAGGGGGGTTCTAAACTGCCTTCATATGTCACTACGAGGGGGGTTCGAAATTGCCCTTGTATGTTACAACAAGGGGGGTTTAGAACCACCCTTGTAGGCACCTACGAGGGGGTTCCAAACCGCTCCTATAGTCATCTACGAGGGGGGTTACAAACCGCCCCTATAGGCATCTACGAGGGGGGTTCCAAACCACCCCTATAGGCCTCTACGAGGGGGGTTTTAAAATGCCTCTATAGGCCTCTACGAGGGGTGTTCAAAACTGCCCCTATAAGCCTCTACGAGGGGGGTTCAAAACTGCCCCTATAGGCCTCTACAAGGGGGGTTCCAAATCGCCCCTATAGGACTATACGAGGGGGGTTCACAACCGTCCCTATAGGCCTCTATGAGGGGGGTTTGAAACCGCCCCTGTAGTCCTCTACGGGGGGGGGTCCCAAACCGCCCCTGTAGCTTTGTATGAGGGGGCTTATGAGGGGGGTTCACAACCGCCCTTGTAGGTCTCTATGAAGGGGGTTCAAAACCGCCCCCGTAGGTCTCTATGAAGGGATCTGTGAGGGGCGTTTAAAACTGTCTCCGTAGACCTCTATGAGGGGGGTCACAAACTGCCCCCAAAAGTCACTTTTGGGGGCGGTTCTAATCTTATCAAAAACCGCCCTTAAAGGGAATTTTTTTTAACATCGGTGCCTTTAGGGGCGATTTTTCCAAAACCACCCCCAAAGCCAAACCCCCCCCCCTAAAGGTCAAAAATGTAGTAGTGAAGGAAGGCATATTATGGATGGTATTATCCTGGTTCACGAGGTCTTGCACTCTCTCAAAAAAGAAAAGATCCTAGGAATGATGCTAAAGCTAGACATAGCCAAGGCTTATGATAAATTAAACTGGCAATTTATGAAATAAATGTTGCATGCTTTTGGTTTTTTTGAACGGTGGATCAAATGGATTATGAATTTGGTTTCCTCATCATTCTCCTCCATTCTCCTTAATGGTGTCCCTACGGGTCTCTTAAAACCCTCCAGAGGGATTCGTCAAGGGGGCCCCCTCTCCCCTTTTCTTTTTGTTATTATGGCGGAAGGACTGGGAAGAACTATCAAAGCTATGCACGGAAATCATGAGCTTCAGGGTCTGGTCATTCACCCCAGAGCGGACTGTCAAACTCACCACCAATTTGTGGATGACACCATGCTTATGGGTCATCCCTCTGTCCAGTAGGCGAGGGAAATTCGCCTGGATCTTGACAACTTTGGGAAGGCCTCTGGTCTTGAAGTTAATGGTCAGAAATCTCAGGTTTTCTTCTTCAATACTCCCAAAATTACCAGGAGAAACATATGCAGGATATTGGGTTTTTCGGAAAGCTCCCTTCCATCCAAATATATGGGGGATCCTCTCGTGGACTCCCAGGTCCGGCATGGGTCGTGGCAGGAATTAGTGGATAGAATGAGGAAACAACTTTCAAACAGGACCTTCCACCCCTTGAATTTTTCCAGCCGTTTAGTTCTTCTTAAAGCGGTTCTATAGGCGATGCCCACTTATCTTTTTTCGGCTATGTTGGCCGCCAAAGCTATTCTTAAAGAGCTTCGAAAAATTCTGCAGCACTTTCTTTGGAGCGACCCTGGAGACAACAAGAAATGGGCTTTGGTCAAATGGGCAGAGCTGTGCTCTCCAAAGAATCAAGGCGGCCTAAATCTTCGGGACCCAGAGCAGGTTAATATCGTCTCTGGAGCAAAGACTTGGTGGAGGTGGGTGACCCACAGGGAGGAGCCTTGGGATAGACTTTGGCACTCCAAATATGCGGCAGGATGGGGAAAAGAGGATCTAATTCGTTTTTCAGAAACTATCACAGGGTCTCAGATATGGAAATCGACCACCCAAGGGAGGAGCTTGGTCCAAGAACACAGTTTTTGGGAAGTTCGAGATGGCAACCAGGCTTTGGCCTGGGTCGATTCGTGGCATCAACTACCCCCAATTGCTAATTCCATTGATGCTCCTCATGTTATTCAAGGCTGCGCTAATAGTAACATTGCCCAGGTAAGGGATTTGTGGGATGCATACTCTCCTCCCCCAGACGGTTTCGTCTAAATGAACTTCAATGGTGCCTCTAAGGGAAATCCCGACCTGGCCGGGTATGGCTGTGTATTTCGTGACTCTGAAGGCTCTATGTTGGGCTTCACAACTGGTTTTTTGGGAATTGAATCTAATAATGCTGCGGAACTGGAAGGGTTGCTCCAAGGCATCCGACTAGCTCGTCAAAACTCTTGGACCCCTCTAATTGTGGAGGGAGACTCCAAGATCATCCTCCAAATGGCTATTGATATGCACCGTGGAAAATCCAGTACCAAGGTGGCATCGTCTTGGCGGCTGGAAGGCAAATTGTAGATTTGTCATCTGTACTTTCTCAAGGTATGGCGCTTTCATTCTCCCATGTCAAACACAATGGTAATAAATTAGCTGATGTGTTGTCCAACTTTGGGACGGGTGTTCACATGACAACTGGTGCTAATACGTGGGAGGATATGACGGACTTGGCTATTCGGGATAGCTGCAGAGCTACCTAGGACAATGATATGATGATTTTTCGTGCCGAACATGGGAGGTTACACCGGGCATAAGTTTTTCGGGACACGTAACCCTCGTCTCCTGTTGTGGTTCGTGTCGTTCTTTAAAAGTTGGGGTTGGATTTGTCTTTTCATTCTTTTAAGTGGATCTGGTGCAGTGTTGTCCAATCCCGGTGGGAATAATTCGGGTGGGAGAATGATAAAAGGAAATTTAAGCGCAGTTAGTGCCCGTCAGTGAGAACGTCACACGCTGTACCTCCTGTAGTTAATCGACGGTACCAGGCTCATCATGATAGGAGGTGGCAAACGTGTTTATATGGAGGAGCAGGGTGACACCCGAGATCGTCATCGCTATTCCTTTGCATGCATGCAAGTGCTGTTTGTTTGTTTAATTATGGAGCAAGACTCTGGTAAGAAGATGGAGGAACTGGCGGATACCAATTGCCAAGTGGAGGTTGACGCAGATACTAGTCGCAATAAGAAGCGAAGCCGCGGGGAGTCTTTGGGGGAGCCAGGGGGTGGCTTATCTCAAGCATGTCAGTGTGCTCGTTGAGAGGCTAATGCTTTCGCTCTTAATGTCCCTGGGGAGATTCAGAGGGATATCCGTGATTATGAGCATCAATGGTGGCTGAGGTTGAGTAGGGACACGCTGCTGGGAGGGCGCAAACTGCTGGAAAATTGGATTATGGATCTAGGCAACACGACCGGGCGGGTTAGTTTATATGAGCGCACGGTTTCCCTATACTGGATGATGAAGAACCTTGTGGGTTACGCCATTCGCGACAGACAACCCTCAGAGATGAATCGACACTACAACTTATGATGCAGCGTAACCTGGAGGAATCTCGTGCGATGAATTGGAAGTTGGATTTTCTGCTGCAAGCAATCGAGTTGTGGCCTCCCCCGTGTCCTTCTTCGTCTTCCAGCTTTTCCTATTTGGGGACTCTCCTGAAGCTCCTTACATTATCCGCTGACGCTTGGTCAAGAGTCTGTTTTTCAAATTTCAAGTCTCTGTATTCAGGGTGGGTCGGGTGTTAAGTTGGTTATCTTTTACCTTATGTATATCTTGCATGTTGGGTGTAGTGGCAATATGCTGTGTTTTTTGATTTCGGGCCTGCACGCCTATGAAGAATATCTCCGGTTTAGCTACATTTTGGGTGGGTAGTGAATTTTGCTGTTTCAAAGTTTTTGAGGATAGGGCTGGTCAGTTGTATGGAAGCATCTTATTTGCTTTTGTGATAATTGTCTACCAAACTGTTAAGGGTGCATGGGTCTGTAAGTTAGTAGCTCGATGGTATGTTTTGATGAACAAGTATGTGCCTCGGACAACTTGTTCCCTCTGTAACTCCTCTTTGATATAATACAAAAACTTCTTACTTACAAAAAAAGAAGAAGAAGGAAGTAACTCATTGAAAAGACTTACTAGAAGTTGGATGTATATGGCAATAGATGATTCCTTAATTGCTAGGAGTACAACATTGTAGAAATATTTTTCGTGATATCCATTTACCTAGACACAACACAATGACGAGGAAACTTTAACATCATCTTTCCCATTGGAGAAGTGAAACATCAATTTCTAAGGAAGCTTTGGATGGACAAGTTGCCAGAGCTTCATTTTATATATATGATGAAACTTACTTGCAATAATGGAGAACTCAAGTATCTTTCTTGATTTACATTATGAGGAGGGGTTTTAATTTGGTGGTTAATTACGCCGTGGGGCGTTTTCCAAGTAGGAAAGACTCCCCAAATTTCCGCTTTAACACGTTTTCCACCATTCGATCAAAGTGTCCGATGATTGAAATAATTTCTACCCTTGATTCATTACTACATGATGAGAGACACGTGCTTCTGCCATCCATATGGATTTCATGAATTTTTCCTTCTACAATGTGTCGCACCGATTATTACAGTGTCCACGACTTCAAAGAGACTCTTGCTCTTAGAGATTTAGCTTTAGATGATAGTTTCCAAGCTATGTTACATACAACTGTTTCTATTTTCTATTAACCTCTTTTTGACCACAAGAATATTTCTACATGCATAATGCCAATAATGTAATCACCAATAATGTGAATAATCTAATGTTTTGAGAGTATTGTATCAACTCTCAAGTTTTCGCTTTTAGTTTGTGGTTCTCCTTCCAATAGTCTATTTTTCAGCTATCTTCATCTCTCGCCTTCCCCTTCAATACGACGTTATTTTATTGCACCCCAAGATGCAATTGCTAGTTAATACAACATCTAAAAACAAACTCATGACATTTATTGTTTAATTGTTACCTTGTTCTTAAAAAAAGACAAAACAAAAATATATCACTTTTAAGATTCATAACCAAAATTACAAGAGATAAATAATAAAACTGAACTAAACACAATAATTAATACAAAATCTAAAAACAAACTCATGACATTTATTGTTTGTTTGTTAGTTTGTTCATAGAAAAAGGAAAAATAAGCAAATCGATTATCAACAAATAGTTTGACAACCATTTTTGACCGAAAATAGTCTTCAAACGAGAGATAATCCGATCATATCAAATGAGATCAACGTGGGATTGGCTTGACTATCAACACAATTGTATTAATTTGTATTAAAATTTTTATAACCAATTTTCTATTTATTGATAAACAATTTTGAATACACCTCCTAGATTTGACTCCAACGCTTTCAAATTTCAATGATAATGATGAAAAATCACATCATCCAAGAAAAGTGTTTGTTCACAATAATAGAGCAAAATTACTCAACTCAATTCAATTATGGAGTCACAGATTCTCGGCTTAACACTAACTAATGAATACTTTAGAGTAAGGAATGCATATTAAATGCAAGAGTCATGGCCGGTAATAAATTCCCACCTGAGAGGTTAGAGGTTGTAGCTTGAGTATGCCCTGGAGAATTTGAGTTTTGATGGGGCAACGGGTTACCTTGGTTGCGGACTTGTCCCTCACGGGCTCCTGGGTTATGTTTGAGGTTGGCCCCGTTGTGCTCGATCCCTTTTGTGTTTTCCCTGCCTAACCTTGGCGGCAACTTTATTTTTTCTTTTTCCGGGTTCTTAGCTGACAGACCCTGGGATTGGAGTCAAGCTTGTCTCTCTTAGATGAGTCCAATACCAACCAGGATAATCAAGTGGGAAGGCTCTTTTCTAAATCCAAGGCTGTCCATTTGTCTATTTGTTTTTCCACTCGCTCTGGTTTTCTAGGGTTCTCCTGTTAGTCGCAGGGTTTTCTTATTTGGTTTGTGTTTTTCTAGTACCTATTGTCGTTTCCTATGGGGGTCGATGGTATGTTTTCTGTGAACCCTTTGTCTTTTCTGAGTTCTGGGAAGATGTTTCTGAAAGGAGGGTCTCTCCCTCCCTCTTACTGGACAAACTCGGCTGTGACGGTGGAGATCGATGCATTTGCGTCGGGCTTGTGTAGCCCTCGAGATTCATCTAAGGTTTCACCTTGGAGGTATGGCTCTCAGACAAACCCTAGTCCGACGGGAGGGGCTTCGGTCAAATATGTTTCACCAGAGAAGGGGACGACTGGTATTCATTTTGAAAAGGCTAAGAAGGGTCGGTCGTTATGTGTTCTGGGCAAGGACGTCACTTTCGACATGGTTGTCGCGCTCAGTAAGAGAGCTCTCATTGGAAAGTTTGAGTACCTTAAGCTTACCAGAGCCGAGGTCCTAGCTTGGGTTCGTAACAAATGGAAAGGGGTTGTGGTTAATATTCCTCGTGTCATGTCATTGGCTAATGGGTGGCTGATATTTCAGTTTCTCTCTGAGGAAGACAGATTGGAAGTCGAGAAAAGATACTGGGTTTTCGGGAATGGCTCATTGGTGTTGGAGCGTTGGAACTCCTCTTTTGACCCACGGAGGGAGCACCTTAAACGCAGACACCTCTGGGTTGAGTTGCCTGAATTTCCCCTACAGTGTTGGAACTTCAAAGGCTTCTTGGAGGTCGCTAATTCCATAGGACGGTTAATTCTTATTGACGAGGAAACCTTGTTTGGGTCCGAACGCAACTTGCCGAGGATGCTGGTCGACATTGATGTTATGGATGGTTTTCCTGCAGAGCTGGAGATTGTTTGGGAAGGGGGATCCTTTGTCCAACTCTTGGACTACTGGCGGGTCCCTTTCAGATGCTTCAGGTGCAAGGCATTGGGACACTCGAAGGATCAATGCTCTAGGGTTCACCACAGTCCGAAGGGCGGAATCTCCAAGTCCTTTGCTTTGGAGATTGAAGGTAGGGACGCTGTTTTACATTGCCACATCCCTATGGACGTCTCCTCGGCGCACAAATGCATTGGTATGTTTAACAAACTTCTTCCTACTTTGTCTAAGTTCATCCCTTCGTTTGAAATTCTTAACCTGTTGTCCTTAAGGTTGTTTCACTGTCTACCCCTCCCTTGTCTTTTGGTTCTGTTCCACCTTTGGGGCCATCTTCATTGTCCGACACTAACCCTTGTCTGGTGGAGTGCTCACCGAAGGAGGACTCCCCTCCTACAAATTCCATTGTTCCCGGGGACACCCTTTTAGGAATTGCTCTCTCGCCCTCTTCTCTACCGGACCATGATTTCGTTAGCCCTCTTGAACCTAGTCTCTCTATTGCTGATCCGGTCTCCAAGGAACCTCTTCCCATTTACTCTTACCATGGTTTGGGGGATAAGTATGTCATCCCTATATCCTCCATCAGAAAAGATAATGTGACTATTCGGAAACCTCATCGTCCAAAAAAAGGTTTTAATGGGGAGGGGGTTATTCCTCCTAAGTGTTTGAATCCTGAAGTATCCTCTCTCTTTGATAAGGGTTTGGAGAGGATCCTTAAGGATGAATTATCGCTCTCCTCCCAATTTACAGCCCTTAGATCTTGTGCGGCCTTGGATTTTGTTACCCCATAATAATTACAACCTTTAATGCACGCGGAATTTGCAGCGGTCCTAAGCGAGCTGCACTCAAAGTTTTTCATTGACCGTTTTAAACCCTCCATTCTACTTATTCAGGAGACCATGTTATTTGCTTCAGATGCTTTACAATTATTTTTGCGTATCAAGCCGGGCTGGAGGGCTTGTGTTGTGGATGCTTGGGTACTTTCTGGCGGCATTTTGTCGGCTTGGGATCCTAAGGTCATTGATCTGAAGGCTTATCATACCTGTGCAGGTATTATGACTGAAGGAAAACTTAAAGGCTTTGACAAGTTCTTAAGGATTCTCAACGTTTATGCACCTTATCAGGATCGTAAACATTTTTGGGAACGGGTCAATGATATTGGTTTGTTACATGACTTTGCTCTTATTATCGGTGGTGACCTCAAATTTACCACTTCGGAGGACGAGGTCTGGGGTGCTAGTCGGGCTGTTGACCCCCTTGCCGGGTTCTTTAAAGATCTATTTGACAAAGCCAATCAGTGGGATGTTTTTCCACACAAGTTGGCTCCTACTTGGTCAAATGGCAGGAGTGGCAACGAAGGCATTGCTAAAAGGTTGGATCGTTTTTTTACGACTGATGATTTATGCAACTCAGTTGGAATATTTTGTTCTTGGTCCTATGCTACGGGTTTCTTTGACCATAAGTCGGTTTCCTTACAACTTGATTTTGATTATGGTATTGGGAGCTATCCCTTCAATTTAATCCCATTTGACTTGAGGACTTATCCTTTTTTGAGTTCGTTCGGGATACTTGGGGTGCTAGTGACAACTCCTTGCCTGGTGATCCACTATCTATTTTATCCTTGAGGCTCTGTCATCTTAGAAAGGAGGTTATTTTTTGGGAGAAGGTTCGGAAAAAAGAAAATGATAAGCATCTCATCGATTGATTGTGATATACAATCTCTCACTCAGTCGGGGGATGATGAGATTTTCAATCCTGATAGGATGGCCTTGTTACATTCCCTGATAGGAGAAAAGAGTAAGTTATTGGGGTTACTGGAGGAAACATGGTGTCAGAAAAGCTGAGCGATCTGGATCAAAGCCGGGGATAAGAACATGAAGTTTTTCCATCGTTATGCGAATCAACATAGGATTATCAATTCTATCTAGGACATTGAAGGTGAGCATGGGAACGTGATCCAGGAGTTGCCACGTATAAAGGAAGTTGTGGTTAGTCATTTTAAAGAGATTTATAACATAAATTCCTCCAACAATATGGAAGACTAGCTGAAGATAATTAAGCTCTTTTCCCGGATGTTCAATGAGGAGGCATGTTTGGCCATTGGGCGACCTGTTGCGGAGGATGAGGTTCTCAAAACTCTTAAACTTTTCTCTAAGGATAAATCGTCGGGTCCAGATGGGTGGATGGTCGAATTTTTCCTACTTTTCTTCCCCTTGTTTGGTTATGATATTACTATGGATGTTGAGGACTCTAGAGTTAAGGCACGTATCCCTGAAAAAATCAATGCTACTTATATTACTCTCATACCTAAAGTGGAGAAACCGGTGGGATTCAACGACTACCGACCTATTTCATTGTGCAATTTTCTCTACAAAGTGGTATAAAAAATCATATCAGAGAGGATCAAACCTTTTTTGGAAAGAGGCATTTCTCCAGAAGAATTCGGGTTTCTTCATAATCCTCAACTGTTGGACGTCGTTGGTATAGCACATGAAGGTTTATACTCTATTCAATAGAAAATTTTTGAGGCAGTTGTTCTAAATTTGGATTTGGTGAAAGTCTATGATAGGATAGACTGGACCTATTTACGCTTCATTTTACTTCAAGTTGGGCTAAATCTGGAAATTGTGGACTGGATTATGTCTTGCGTCACCACGGCTAATTATTCCATCCTGGTAAATGGCTCACCATCTGCATCGTTTGCTGGTGGCAGGGGACTGCGAAAAGGATGTCCCTTATCTTCGTACTAGTTTATTCTTTCCATTGAAGGATTTAGTCTTCTTATTAACGAAGCGAGACGTTAGAATCTCATCTCTGGCATCCGAGTGGCTCCGGCCTTTTTCATCACCCATTTACTTTTTGTGGATGACGTGCTCTTGTTCGACATGGGTTCTTATGTCGAGTGGTCTCAGTTTAAACTTATCATCAACTGCTTTTGTAATGCTGTTGGACTGTATATAAGTCCTACGAAGTCCTCTTTTATTTGTAATTTCCAGGATCAGGGTTTAAAGGACCAGATTGGTTCTTTGTTTCCTTACCAGATGAAGCATCTTAGTTCTAGGTTCAGATATATTGGTAACTTTCTGAAACCGTGTGGTTACACTTCGGCTGATTGGGGGTAGCCCATAAAGAAGGTGCAAAGAAGGATTTGTTGTTGGTCTTTCAATTACCTTTCGATGGGGGGAAACTTACTCTTTTATGTTCAGTGCTCCAGAGTCTTCCGGTTTTCTGGTTCTTTCTTTTCCTTGTTCCCGTGATGGTTATCAATGCTCTTCGAAGACTCTTCTCTGGTTTTTTATGGTCTGGGGCTGGTGGGGCATCCAGAATGCACCTGGCGTCTTGGGAATCAATTGCTCGTCCTAAGTATTTAAATGGATGGGGTATTAAATATCTCAGGTATTTCAATCTCTCCCTTTGTGTGAAATCTTTATGGAGAAGCTTACACGATTGTGGTCTGTGGGGGAACGTGATAAGAGAAAAATATATGGGATGTTTTCCCCTTTCCTTATGGCTCCGTAATGGAAAGGTGAATCCTCACGGTTCCTACATTTGGAGATTTTTTTTGAATACTTTCCTCATTATCAATTCGAGTATTTGTTGGGAGGTGGGCAGAGGCACACAGGTTTTAGTGGGTCTGGATCCAATAGCTGGGATTGGAGAGGGATCTCGAATTCCTCCTGAACTCATTCAGGATTTGCATGATCGCAATATTTATGTCCTGAAACAGGCTTCTCGTCAACTCGATTCGAACAACTTTGGTTGGCTATCGGCTGTCGACCTTGCTATGGATCCCCATTTGTGCAGCTTATGGAACATGTATGTTTTGTTACTCATACATACGGGCATTTCTCTAACCCATGAGGAAGATGTAATATGTTAGGGTTTCAACAATTCTAGTGGAATGATTTCGGCATAGATGGCTTATTCTTATTTACTAGCTGGTGAGGTTGATGTTCCTCTGCAAATACATAATGTTTTGGTATGGAATTTTAAGTGCCCACTAAAAATACGCTGCTTCTTATGGCTGGCACTGCATAACAAGGTTTTAACGTGGAGTAACCTCTCCAAACGTGGCTTCCAAGGGCCGGGTGTTTGTGTCTTATGTCGTGAAGCTGGGGAGGGTGTGGATCATCTTTTTGGCCAGTGTAAAATTTTCAAGAAGCTTTGGGCTTGTCTCGAATATTCGTTCAACTTTCATTTTTGTTGGAAAGGGAATAATTTTGTTGAAAATTTTCATTTGTGGACTTTGTGCCATTCTGTGGAGCTTGCACTCTTACTTGTCACATTATGGGAGTTTTGGGAAAGTCAGAACCAATGCTTATTCCAGGAGGACCCTTGCTCTATTACTCAGTTGTGTATTAAGATTACCGGTTATTTCCATTTGACAAACTCACTACTGCCCAAGAGATCTCAAAGGGTTACTTCTTTTGTGGAGAAGGATTATTGTTTCCCTATTGGCTACTTCGATGGTGCTGCCTAGAAGGGCGTTTGCGGGGCTGGAATGATTCTGAAAGTTTCTCATTGTCTCCACTATCAGCTTCAACTGGGAGCTGGAAATGGCACTAACACCAGATCAAAGTTAATTTCTTTGTGGGGACTGCTTTACTTTGCCAAGTCTTTGGGAATGACTACTCTGAATGTTCTCGCCGATTCCATGGTTATCATCTCTTGGGAAAGGGTGAGCAACGACTTTTTTCGGTGGAGCTGAGTGGTTGGATAAAACGTGTCCGCAAGATCATCGTCTGGTTCACTTCTGTCTCATTTTGGCATATTTATAGGGAACATAACATGGTTGCAGACCAGCTCTCCAAGCTAGCCATGGGGACTATGGAAGGTTGTTTTCTTGTCAAAGAATTCATTGATGGTTTGCTGATCAAGACGTTCTCCTTATCATATGTTTGAAGGATTGCTTTGAGACTCTGACTTCGGGGGTTTCCGAAAGATGGTTTCTTTAGTTTTTTTGGATTCTGTTTGAATGTATCTACTTGCTATTGACCGACCAGACAATATCTTGTCTTTTTATGTATAGGCAACTCTCCTTAACTGTACTCGTTGGACACAAATTTTTCATTAATAAAGGTTGTTTTTTTCACATGAAAAAAATAAAAAATTCTCACCACGATGTATGCCAATCTCGAAACCATAATATTGTAGCTTAACAAGGCCTTATTATTGACCAGTGGCCACAAATTGATGATCTAGATACACCTTTTTTGACCTTCATCTGGTACAAAAAAAAACTATAACTACTATATTAGTCTACTTTATTAGTCTACTTTATAAATGACAGTTTATTAAACTACTACCTTAGTCTCATCTCTCACCTTAATCTGGATTAAAAAATAACTATAACTTAGGAAAGGGCTTCTGGATTAGAAACCCTCCTTGTTTAATGTATAACCCAACACATTCTTCCTAATCATTATGTGTTGAGTCCCCTGAATTCTAATCGATGCGACCATGTAATATTTCCGCCCCATCGAGAGGGAAATCAATGTGATAGATAACGTCAAAGAAGTAGATATGGATTTAAAGTATGTGTTAGTTTGCAACCATAGTTAAACGTGACAAGTCAAATTGGAAAAATCACCAGTAATGCACACTCATATAGAAGTTTTTACAACCATCTTGTCATTAAAGAAACACCTACCTTCAAGGGGACTTGGAGCACATATTTTGTTGTTTCCATCGCCTAAAGTGATTGTTACGACCACGAAGAAACATGGTTAAGATGTTTTTTCAGTTGAGATGTTTTTTATATATATAAAGTGATTTCACAAAACAAAATTAATGGTTAAATTATTATTATTTTTAATAAAAAAAATTATACCATATAAAATAAACTTATGATTTATATATAAATTTGATTACATCGAAAGTAGCGGTGTTTTACAATTTAATATGTTGGAGATGTTGTAAAATTTGTTTTACAATTTAATATCCTGGATATGTTGTAAACTTTGTTTTACAATTTAATATGCTGGAGATGTTGTAAACTTTATTATGTTACATAATGCAATTTTTTTTTTAAATTTATGACTACTCCAAAAGAAAAAGAAAATAAACAACATTATCTATATTAAACCTGAATCTATTAAACACTTAAGTAATCAAATTTCTTGAGGTATAGATTTGGATTTAATATAGATCTATGTTCGTTAACATTTCAAAGTGTTCCCTCAATTTATAATATGAAATATTTAATTTAAAAGACATGTTTCAAACTATGAAAAGACATGTTTCAAACTATGAAAAGACACGTTTCAAACTCACAACAATTTAATTTAAAATTTGTATTGTTTTATATAAAAATAAAAATAAAAATGTGATACAACTTCATAACTTTACATATATTTGAAGATGGAAAAATCTATCACAACTCAATTGTTAAATTGACAATGAGGACACCCATCATTAGCTGTTATTTGCAAACGCGAGTTGATTCATCACCAATATTCAAGGAAATGACAACCATCATTGGCTGCTATTTGTAAATCCAAGTTGATTCATTACCTTTATTCAAGGAAAACCACATTGCTTGAAATAACCCACTGATGGTTAAGGGTGCAAAATTACTTCCACTCTTGCTAGATGCCTTTCGGTCTTGGGTTGTTATCCTTACGCCGTTCGTATCCAATTAAAAGAAGTTTTAAGTCTCACTCTAAGACCATTCATAAATAAATTTACATATAAATTCACTTCTCAATAATTTACTTTGAATTTTTTATTAATTATTTTAAACTAAAAATAATAAAAAATGTGACAAAAGTAAATCCACAAATATATTATTTTCCAAGCATAGTTTATTATAAAAAATATGAAAAAAATATAATTAAAGTTAAAAATATTATAATAATGTTATGCACCAAATTTCCCAAAACAACATAAAACAAGAAGAGATAGCATTCCAATGCCTTAAGAATGCAATAAAAAGATGAATAATAAGCCTTTTCAAGGGGGCAACCTCCTTTACAATGTATTTCAGATACAAAACAAGATGAGATGATTCCAAAATAGATCTCCTTGGTGTGTGTGTGTGTGTACATACATACATACGTGTATATATATATATATATATATATATATATATATATATATATATATAAGGTACTTACAATTTTAGAGCCTACATAATTAGGGTACTATCCATCCAATAAATATAATAATATAAATGTAGTGTCTCAATAAATGTAATCAAGTGCTATCCTCAACACTTGATCAGCTCTAGATGTTACTGCATGAAGAAATTATCTTCCCATGTGGCCTCTTCTATTGGCAAGTTACTCTACTTGATGAGGTACTCAGTAATTGCTCAATTTCGTAGTTTATTGATCCTCCTCTAAATGATTGTTTCAAGTTCTGGTATTAATTTTCCTTCTTCACCAATCTCTAGTAAAAGAGTTTGGACTGGAATCTTGCCACCAATTATCCGTTTAGATAAGAAACATGGAAGAGTGGATGTACACGTGAAGTTGACGACAAATCCAATTTATAAGCCATACTTCCAATTCTTTGCAACACCTTATAGGGACCATAATACTTCGATGCTAATGTGTTAATGTCCTTAGTTTTTGCTTGAGGGACATTTGTTTGTATGGTTGTAACCTAAAAAATACCCAATCTCCCACTTCAAATTCATTTTCACTACGATGTTGATATGATTGTTGTTGTTAGAGAAGAATAACCCTTGCCATAGCTTCATTCTCCTACCTAATGACTTAAATTATGACTTCATGATTCTAGTGGGCCAAATCTCATTCAATTTGACCACTTGAGTCACCCTAGAGCTTACTTATAAACTCTACGGGTCCTAAATTGCATTATCTTCCTTTTTTAGAACTCCTAAGTTTTTTTGGCATATGACGGCGAATTCCTTCAATTAGGGCTTATTTTCCTTGATTTTAGGGATACCACATTGCAAGTTAGAGTTGTGGAATGAATTTGGGGAGTTTATTCCAATGTTCAAGGACTTTGCACACCTATTTTTTAGCTATTATGAGACAATATCGCCCTACTTGAGTGTTTTTAGGGTTTTGCACCTCATGAATGTGCCTTTAGTCAGTTGTATGTGCATGTACTCAGTTGCATGTCCCTCTTTCAATTATAACTATTGTTTGGGAAGTCACGAGTCAGTTAAAATAATCTTGGAGAGTTTGCATGGATAACTAAGCGTCTCTAGCTCTAGTTATGCCTAACTATCTTCTCATGCACTGCATGAGCAATTCGAGTTTCCTTCTAACCTAATTCAAATTGCCTTGCTATTTATTTTCTTTCACTTCATTCATTGAAGCTCTATGTAATATAACATTCTCCCATGTTTTTGACTTCTCCATTTTGTGTAATGATTAATGTTTAGCACATTTATTGCATGAATTTGATTGATTTTTGATCTATTTAATAATATTGCTATCTTTTTTAGTATCTAGATCTATATGCTCAAATTCTACATGGTATCAGAGTTGTAGGGCACTAAATAGTTGGTATACTAGTTTTACAAGGATCCAGTCTTATTGAAGGTTGAAGGAGGCCCCAGAAGCTTCACAACATATGCCCTATGAGGACATATTCACATCCACTGAGAGGTTTATAGAGGCCCCAGAAGCTTCGCAACATATGGTCTATGAGGACATATGCACATCTATGATCCACCACTCAGCTAAGGAATACCCTTTTACAAGCCCATAAGAAGAAGGGATCAACATTTTTTTATTGTCCATTGGAGAACTAGTCCCAAATTAGGTTCTCATTGAAGAATACCTCGAACATGTCTCTTCACACTCAGGATCTACGAGAGAACTTGTCCCAAATTAGGTTCTCATTGAAGAAGAGCTCCACAATGTCTCTTCATACTTTGGATCTACAACTTTTACTCCTACAATTCACAAATTTCTGCACAAAAGATTTAAGGGGTTTCCTCCATTCAAAGCAAGGAGTGTCCAAGAACCATCATTCAAGCACTTCAAAGTGTTTGGATCTCAAGAATGGTATCACATGCACTTCAAGAGAAGGAGGAGTTCACAAAAATTTGCAGGGATCTCTGGAGAGCCCTTCATTGAGAAGTAGTTCACCAAGCTATGAATTGCCTTGAAATTGAAGGCTCCTTCTGAGTAGGATCTATAGATTTCTCATTTACATTCTCTTTTATGAGGGGGCAGGTTTCCCATGTGGTTTTTCCCTCTTACTTAGATTTAGAGAATATTTTGTACATGGTTACCTAACATGGTTGCAAATTGTTGGGACCCATTTTATTGCATTTATTTCACCTAGTTCGGCTTATGGGGGGGTGGTGTTAGAGCAGAATAACCATCTCCATAGATTCATTCTCCTACCAAATGACTTAGACTACGACTTCATGATTCTAGTGGGACACATATCATTCAATTTGACCACCCGAGTCACCTTAGAGCTTACTTCTAAATTGTAAGGGTCATAAATTTCCTTAGCTGCCTTTTTTAGAACTCCTAAAATCTATTTGGCATATGAGGGCGAATTCCTTCAATTAGGGCTTATTTTCCTTGATTTCAAGGTCCCACATTGCAAGGTAGTTTTTTGGAGTGAATCTAGGGAGTTTACTCCACTGTCTAGTGACTCCATGCACTTCTTTCTGAGCTATTATGAAACAATAATGCCCTCCTTGAGTGTTTTTAGGGACATGCATCTCATGCATGTGCCTTCAATCAATTTCATGTGCATGTGCCTCTTTCAGTTAGAACTAGTGTTTAGGAAATCACGAGTTAGTTAAACTCATCTTGGAGAGTGTGCATGGCTAACTAAGGGTCTCTAGCTCTAGTTAAGCCTAACTAGCTTCTCATGCACTGCATGAGCAATTCAAATTGCCTCCTAACTTAATTCGAACTACCTTGCTATTTATTTCCTTTCACTTCATTCATTGAATCTCGATGTAATATAACATTCTCTCATGTTTTTTACTTCTCTCTTTTGTGTTATGATTAATGTTTAGCACATTTATTGCATGAATTTGATTGATTGTTGATATATTTCACAATATTACTATCTTGTTTAGTATCTAGATCGACATGCTCAATTTGTACAGTCGTTTCATCGTATTTTGTGCTATAACCAAGTTATCCTTCAATAATTGGAGAAATTCTTGTTGGTGCTCTATGTGATCCTCCACTGCTTGAACCTTAGTTTTTTCTTTCAAGGATAATGTGATGGAAGGGGGATGATAGCCATAAAGTGCCATAAATGGTGACATTTTTGATGAAGTATGGAAAGAAGTGTTGTACCACCATTCTGCTAAGGGAAACCACTTGACCCATTGGTTTGTTTATCAGATGCAAAGCAACAAAGATACCCTTCGAAGCATTTATTCACAATCTCAGTTTACCTATCAGATAGAGGATGGTAAGAGGAGTTGTGAGTCAAAATCAGTTCCAAAACAAGAAAATAATTCCTTCCAAAAATTACTAGTGAAAATTGGATCTCTATTACTTACAATAATCTTCGAGGTTCCATGTAGCTTCTGAAATGCTTCCATGAATGACACAGCTACTATAATTGCTTTGAAAGGATGAGAAATAGAGTACAAATGGGCATACTTTGAGTGTCGATTCACCACTACCATGATTCCAAATGACCCATTGTAACTAACTAAACCAAACTTGTGCTTTCATCGTCTCCTTGTTCTCCGAGAATGGCCCTTTCTTCCGCAATGGTCCTTCTTCCCTATTGTCGGCTTCCACACTTTATGCGATCTAACCCCATGCCAACAGCCAGTAGGATGTATATGAACCACCTTCTTCTGTTGGCGTTCAATGCACTCTCGTACATGCTTCACCACATCATTTTTGAGGCCCTTCCATGAGATCCTCTCTCTTTCCTTTCTATAACTTTTCAAGAAACTAGGATGGATTTCCAAGGGTGCATCATGAGTAGCTTCTAAAATTCTCTTTTTCAAAACCAATTCTGGAACTAAGAAGATTCGATCCTTGTAGTATATGAACTCATTAAGAACCTTGTATGCATCATCACATATTAATCCATCTAACAACTCACATCTAAACTTATTTCTAGATTACTCTACTGCTAACTGAGCCTTCCAATTAGTAGGAAATTACATTAAAGAAATGGATGGATTCCTAGAAAGTGCATCTAGGAAAGGCACACCACATACATGCAGGGTGCCTTTGCATGAAGGAAAGGTGCATTGCAGCCTGTTAGTTGCACATACCAAGAGAAGCTTGGAGGTAAATTTATGAGCTAGAGAAGGTTGTAGTTGACAACCTCATACATAGGCATATGCATGATGGAAAAAGTTACAGGAAGAATTTATTGGCTTGTAGATGAATTAGGTAGACTTGATTGTGTACAAATTGGTTGGGTAGACTGAGTGGGTGCACTTGGTTAGATGCGTGTTGGCTAGGAGCACTTGGACGCATGTCAGACAAACATATGTTGGCTTCATGTAGTTTTGGGTGCATCTTCTTGAGCACACTTGGGCACACTTGGAGGCATATATTTGAAAGCACTTATTGGGTGCACTTGTACACAAATTGCTAGATGTATTTTCCATGGGCATATTTGGGAACACCTGTCGGACATACTTGTGGCAAATGCAGATGAGTTGGGTGCAATTGTGCGCACTTAGGTTCCAAACAGACTTGCGATCACTATCGTGTGGCACAATGGTCACTTCACCATTGGATATGGACATCAATAGATAAGTCATGTGGGAACAATTGAGTTGCATGTAGACACTTGGGTCCACTTACACTTGAAGGGGCTTGCACGAGTTTGGAAAGGGTAATATATATAATGGATGCCTCAAAGTGCTTAAGGCATTCATTGAATCTTAGCAAGTGATTGAGACATAGTGTAAAGTGGGCTATTCCATTATGCTAAGTTACAATTTTTGCACAATAGAGTTAATGTCTACAAACTTAGTGAAAAACAAGAAGTGATGGAAGCTTGTAGGAGGTAGGCTTGTGGTAGTTCCAGGGTTTGGATTGACAATTTTTGGCAAGAGATTCCTATTGTATTTGTAGTTTGTAAAAGGAGCTACAAGTAGTTGTCCTGGCTCCTCCATTGTACATTGTAACATACTTCAACTAATAAAGTTAAGGCATCCACCTTGGGTGCTAGTTGAAGAAGTGCCTTATGGTCTCTTTCGTTGGATGGATGATGTTATGTTTCCTACAATGCACTGTTACGGATAAATGTTATAGTATTGGCTAAGTATTGCTAGGATGTTTTAAAGGCCATGCTTGGATGTGTGCCCAATGTTGGATAACTTGGTTAAGTAGAACTAAAGTTGCACATCCAACATTTTGTAGTCTAAGGAAAAGTTATGGGTAGACTTTAGGTGAAGAGGCATAGTCTAGTTGCAGTAGGTGCATGCTATCCAATCCCTTATGACAAAGGCAAGGTAGTGTTGCACGATCTCAAGTGCCAAAGAAAAGTTTGTAAAATTCCTAAGTTTCAAAGAATTTTTTATGCAGGCTATAGGTTCTAACAAGATCTTTTTCATTTGTGACACTTCAATCTATAAAGTAATTTTTTGTAGGAGGCAAGGGCTATCTACCTCCACAGAGCTTGCATTAGTGGTACTATCGATCTTTCCATAGACCAAAAAGATGTATAACTTTTATCCTTGCTTCAAATTCTCCTCTAGACTTAGGAATTTATAAAGGAGTATAAAAAATCGACTATTTGGAAATTTTGATGGTTTTTGGTTGGAATACGACATTTTTTTTATATACTAAATCCAATTTTGTGGTGTTCAAATCATGTTTTTGAATGCATAAATAGGTTCAGTGCCCTCAAATACTTTGGGGCACCCGATTATGTAAATTTAACAACTTTTCTTTGGGATTTTAGGAATTCCTTTGAAATTTATACTAGATTCCATTGAAAACGTACTAGAAGAAACCTCCGAGAAGAACCTTTAGATTACTCGATTTATAAAAACAAATGATCACTTTACGGGGGTGCCATACATATGCACATATTTCTCAAAGGGTAAATGGATAATGGGAACACAATATTTTACCAAAAACATAGTTTCTTCTTGATTTGAAGACGTAGAGAACAATCTTGGGTAATTTTTCATGCATCGAGGGGGTCTCTACAGGAACAATTTTTGGGTGGCTATTATTGTGGGCCAACAAAGATGATATTTGTAATTATATCCTATCCAAATTTATGAAATTTGGGGTGTTGAAATCCCCATCGCCAAAAAAAACACCAACGCATTAGAGATTCGAAGCCAAAAATGGAAGCAAGGAAAAATTAGTACATACCCATGAGTTTATTGGAGGTCTCCTCATTGATCTGGCATCCAAACCCATAGTATCATTCATAGGAAACAATCTAGATGTATTTCTTAGCGACTTCCTTTCTATATGAACCACCATTAATAACAATAAACTAGAGTAGACAAATAAACTAGCGAGAATGCACTGTATCGAGACATATACCCTTACCTTCCAAAAAAATCTAATCAAGTCTTTTGATATAGTAGTTAAGCATTTTCTCCTTGGTTTCCCTTGTCCTCATTGGGAGGGTGCTTAACAATCATCCAATGTACAATTGCAGTTATGGAAAAGGGGTGCAATATCCACATGCATGTGGTTGCTCTAGTTTGATGACAAATTTGAGAATGGAGAATACCTAAGGAGGAAATAATCAAATGTTTGTGACCTTGCAACATGTTGTAATCCCTCTTAGTGAAACCTTGGGTGCATGGACAAATTCATGGGAGATAGACACCAACAAATTTCGATCATCATAAAAGATAGATGGGAAGAAGTGGATGATATTGGGGCATACACTGAAGATAACTTTGATGAGGAAGAATAAGAAAGCATAGGCACGGTTAAACTTTATTAGCTGATTGCAAAGCTCATGGGGTGGAGTGTTGAGAAATTAAGCCAAAGAAGTGGAGAGCTGGGAAATCAACTAACACTCAAAACAATATTCTATGTTACTCTATTGTTGCATATTTACACTAACACTATGTCTAAATTAAGGGATAACTTACAGTTGCTGGCTCTAAAAAACACCCAATAACATTCAATAAATCCATGCAACATTACTCTAGTGCTTAACCATGGAGAACATAATCATAATGCAAATAAACTTTGACATGCCAACATGAAAAATCTAATGAAATAAATTATGCTAATTATATTCTAACAAGAAAACCATATAACAACCATACTCAAACCTATGCCATACGAAACACAAGCAAGACTTCTTTTGTAGATGTACAAACATGAAAATAGTAAAAATCCATAAATTCTCAATAACAATTTCACTGAAAATGATCATTAACCCAAAATTCAAAATTCAAGGAAACATAATCTCTCTACACTTTACCCCAAAAAAAATCTTTGTAAAACCTCTCTACTCATTACAAACAACTTTCTTCAAAAACACACCATACACCATTACTAAAATGAATAAAAAACTAAACCCATACCAAAAAAAAAAACCTTCACATTATCAATTTCCAAATACAAAATCAATAAATGACACAACAAAAACCTTTATAAAACCCCCCAAACTATCCCTCACCTTCACTAGCTATGCGAAATCCTATCATCACACCTTTATAAACCCCCCAAAGTATCCCTCACCTTCACTAGCCATGCGACATCCTATCATCACTTGCCCGTGCAACATAACACATGGAAGCCATATTTCATTCAATGTATAACTCGATTCTTGCCTTGTGATCATAGCTCAGACGAAAGAAACCAATGCCACAAATAGTGCTAGAAAGGTGGATAAGGATTGAAAGTATGTGACGGGTTCAATGACCGCTAAACATGACAAGTGGAATTGTAAAATCCACTAATAAATGGAGAAAGATTCAGTCACAAAAGTTTCTGACGACATCCCATCGTTAAAGAAAAGCCTTCCACACATACACACGCATTTGTGATTTCACAAAACAAAAAAATTAAATAATTTAAAATTAATATTTAAATATTATTAATTTAAATAAATTTTTAATGTATATCTTATAAAATCAAATAAAATTAATGTTTAAATATTTTTTCATTTAATCATATAAAAATTCTATTTAAAATTCTCCAAAATTTATTTATTAATTTTAAAAAATTATATACTTTTATAAATTTTATAAATTTAGAGATATTTTCATTCACAAAATAAAAGTATAAAAATTAAATGCACAAATATATATTTTGGAAGCTTTTATTATAATATATATATTTTTAATTTTATTATAATAAAATTAAAAAACAAAAAAATCATTATAATTATTATATATATGTTTGGCTTATTTTGTAAGTATTATTAGTAATAAGTAAGAATCCTTGTGAATAACTATGATAACAAAAAATCATAAAAGAGTACAAAAAGATAGGTTATCTCTAAGACTTGAACTTAACAACAACTTTGCATTCTTTGATGATAATGGCTTTGATAAAGAAGTTTATCTTGTTATTGAGTTTGTCCATATGTAACAAGAGTTCATTTATTTCTTTTTTGGTATCTAGTATTATTTGTAAGTATTATTAGTAATAAGTAAGAATTCTTGTGTATAATTATGATAACAAAAAATTATAAAAGAGTACACAAAGATAGGTTATCCTAGGGTTTGAACTTAACAACAACTTTGTATTTTTTGATGATGATGGCTTTGATAAGGAAGTTTATCATGTTATTGAGTTTGTTCATATGTAACAAGGGTTCATTCCTTTCCTCCTTGGTATCTAGCATTATTTGTATTATTTTTTCTAATAAAGACTTTGTAATCCAATGCATGGCCATCATTCTATAATATTTAGCTATTTGTACTTGAATCTGTGGTGGAATCACCTAATAGTATGCCTCTACTTGCCATGGAGAAAGACTTATTGAAGTCGAGAAGTTGAGGGAGAAAAAAGCAAGATTAATATAGCCCCCGATGAAACAAGACGGAATTGAGCCTTTGACCAGATGAGAACACACAAAATAGAGCCCTCTACATGATGAAACAAAGCAAAAGCAATTGAGCTGAGAGAAACAACAAAATTTCATTTCCTAGAGGCTAAAACCACAAATGAGATTTACTAAATTGTCGATGTAGATGAATAAGACCTCGAGTCGAGAAGGACACCCTTTGATTATCACCACCATTTCCCTCATGCTATGCAATCATTACCCTGAATTAAATTAGTAGAATCACAGAATCAAAGTTACCTCCATCCACAACAAGTTAAAGTGACAAGCAAAGCCTAGATGAATAAGACCTTGAGTAGTGAAGAACACCCTTTAATTATCACCACCCTTACTCTTATGCTATGCAAGCATTACCCTAAATTAAATTCGTAGAACCACAATTGCTTCCATCCACAACCAGTTAAAGTGACAAGCAAGCCTGACCACTTTTCCACCCAACCTTCCCTTCATCGTATATGCATCTCACTCTTTACCCATAGATCCAACCCCATTAAAAACCAACATTATTATAATAACTCTCATGACAAGATCCAAGATCTGTTTGGAATCAGAAATATCCATGTGAAATCAGAAGGTATTCTATTAGTGTTATGTGAACTGATAACAAAGAAAAAAACAAGCAAAGGCATCAATATGTAAGTATTTATATGCAAGTCAGAAAGGCAGACTGTAAGAGGGCACTTATAATGATCTTAAATTTATTCGATCTGGAGTCGAATTTATTTAATTTTACTGGGATAATATGCGAACATCAGCATGTTAACCGCAGAAGACGATGTTGTAATTACCACCAGCTGAGCAAGAGGTGCTAGAGTCATCGTCCTTGGAATAGCTATAGGCCTGTGGGCATTGCCCCTTGAAGAATTTCGAATAGTTGCTGGGAGGGCAGTTGTTGACGTACTCCCCAGTGCAGCAGTATTGAGGGGTATTGAAAGCATCACAAGGGCTCTTGCATCCATCAGTTACTTTCAATTCTGTAGGGCAGTCGGCAGTTATGTTGCTACTGCATGCCTGTCTTCCGCAGTTAGGGTTGGACGGAGTTATGGAGAGAGGAAGATTGAAGCCATCAACGAGAGAGATGTCATAGAGATCTTCATTATTTAACATATTCAGAGCATATTCTGCAAGCGTTGCAGGAACCTGTCCATAACCTTGACAATCAAGCAAGCCGCCGCAGTCACCAGTGTTGCATTTGCCTCGCCCGCCAGCGTCGAAGGAGCAGCCAGTACGTCCCCAGATTCTGCCTGACTTCGTTCCTGTGGAAATGTTAAATGTCCATGTTTGCCCCTGTTCCAACGCTTTACCGCCACCAGGAATTCCCGCCGCCCAAACTGTGTTTGGACACTGGTTCTTCACCATGAATGTAGTACTTTCTACACCTGCAGTTCAGCAAAACTATTTGTTTAATATTTTCTGCAATGACATATGAATACATACAGGTCAACAATTCATAATAATATACTCATTAAATATACAGCGAACATACACAGTCAGTAATAATCTTCACAATAGTTAATCTTCTTGAGTAGTTGAGAGAGGCACCAACTTACCTTGCAGATAAACATTAATAACTAATAGTGTGACTGTTGCTGTAATCCGAATGGAACCTGCTAAAGTTGTCATCCCCATTGCAACGGCGACGGCAAGTTATCCTATAATTTTAATGCATGGATAGAACTGGCGAGCTGAGTTTGATGTATTTAGGGTAGCCAGCGATCCAGTAACAACTGCCGAGGTGAGTTATATATATTTAGGGTAGCCAGCGATCCATGGGTTTGGGATACTTGGTCTTAGCGTATGCAGCACGAAATTGATCATTCATATTCAAGTCAAGAATCGAGGTGATCCTTATCCAAAACGTGGAAATTTAGACGAGTCTAGACGTGGAAATTGAGGAGTCTAAATTTTACATGTTTTAGATTTTTTTTTTTTCAAATATTATTTTATGGAATTTCATTTTTCTATAAAAATGGGATTCAGTGTATTCAAATATATTTATTGGCATATAGATTGTTAATCTCAACCATTTGTATTTTCAATCTATCAACTTCAATCAGATTTCACACTAAGTAAATAATTTTTTTTTTTCAAAACATTTAGACAATTTTTTTAAAAAAAAATAGCAGATAATAATCCACGCCACTAGTTAATGTCGTTATGACAAACAGCAGGCCAGCCCAGCCGCCTCGCCGAGCTGATGACTGTAGAGATATTTCTGACTAAATATAAAGGATTAGCTAAATACCACCTCTTATTCAAAGTCCTTGTACCTGTCTTAACAAAATTATTCCTTGAGCGACTTGGATGACATCGACCAATAATTCTTCTATACGTTCCAAACTCGACTTAAAGTAGTCATCCCTTACTCAATCATTTATATATATATATATATATATATATATATATATATTTAATATTTAAGTTATATACACAATCAAACTGTTATATATATATATATATAATTTGATAATGTAAACTAATTTATTAGTGATTTAGAAGAAGGAAGTAATTTTTAATTTGTGATAAATAAAAATTCAAACTTTCGCTTTTTCCAAATCGTAACCTATCATCTCTGTAACTATACAAATGAAATAATGTGATTTTAAATAACATTTAACCTTAAATCTATATATAAAATTGCATGCTTTTCAAATTATTTAATTTTTTTTTTTTTTTTCTTTTTCAGCAGAAAAAAAACAGTACTACTAAAGTGAATTAAATAGTACAATAAATGTATAAGTTATGTAGTAGATTTATGTTCAAGTGTTCAACAAAATATAACATCAATGAAGATAAACAAAAATTTTAAGCTCCCATGATCGTAAATATATATCGAGAACAATAAAACAAACTAAACTTCAAAAAAGTTCACATTGCGTGATGCATAGATGTGTTCAAAAGTAATGTCCTTGAATAACTTAATTTTCTCCCTTATTCTGCAGCACCACTGATGTAATGTTTTCACATTTATTTCATATTCACCCTTGACCCATTTGATTGTTACCCTAGAGTCTCCATAAATAACCTGTTCATAGAGTCCAAAAGCAAAAGATACACTCAGCACACTCCATAAACCAAGTAATTCAACTTTGGTATTAGTGCCTCTACCACAATTCAGCTTAAGTGTGTAGAAATGTTCTTTATTTATGTAGATTACTCCACCCACAGCACACGAGCCATCCACCTACGAGCCATCAAAGAAAGCCACCGGCCTATGATATGAAAAAAGAAGTGTCGATTTATACTTTTTTTAAATCTTTAAGATTTATTTATTTATTTTCTCACTATATTCAATTTTTTTTTAATTTATTGTGTCTATAGATATTGTTGTCACGTTCCTAACATTATGTTACGAAAAATAATATATATATATATATATATATATATATATATATATATATAAATTCATAAAATAAAAAAATAAAACCAAATAAAAAGTAGACTCATAAAATAAAAAATTAAAACCAAATAAAAAGTAGACTCATAAAATAAAAAATTAAAACCAAATAAAAAGTAGACTCATAAAATAAAAAATTAAAACCAAATAAAAAGTTATTAAAAAATCCATGTTTAGCTTATAAAATGAAAAAAATAAAAGCATAAACACATCAAGAAATTGGATCCGTGTTTGATAGTTCCGGGTTTAAAATGGATCTATAGTGGTGTATAATATTTGAAATTATCTCAATGATGTTTTGTCATTTTTCTTAACTAGTTATAGTCAATGAATTTATAATAATTAGGTATATCTATAGCTATATGTCCATACATCTATAGCCATATATACCTTATGTAATTTTGATAAATTAAATAAAAAATGTAACAATCCCATATTCCTCATTAATATTTTGGGAAATGGGGTATAAGTTTTTTCTTAAATAAAGAATTTGTTTCTTTCAATAGATTATAATCAACAACATCAATTTAAAACTATTCAGTTAGTTAAACTGACCATAGAAGTTCATTCTAATCTTTAACTATAACTTATTAAGCATGATATCTAACTAAAAGCTAACACATACAAATTTCATTCTAGATACTTATACTCAAAAGTAGAAAATACTTAAAATATATTCTAGATAAATTCCATAACTATTAGATCCATACCAATATAAAAAAGTGTCAACATGTATTATTCCAATAAGCATAATACCAATATGTCACTTAAAACACTTTTAATTTTATACTTGAAGACCTATTTTTATTTAGGATTGGAGAAATATATTTATTCATACTTAACTATATTTCTACCCTGTTCTTGCCTAGCAAACTTTCTACCTATTATATCCAAACAAGTGCTTTATTCAAGCCTAATCAATTTAATCATAACACCTATAGTGATAACACCTTTCAATATAGCATAACGATAATCACATGAAACTATTAGAATATTATATATAGATATAGATATAATTATATAGATATATTATATATACCTAACAACTATAATTATATAGATATATTATATATACGTAACAACTATAATTATATAGATGGTATATTATGATATTAGGCCATATTATTATTAAACTAATATTGACTTTGAAATTGTATAACTTGATAACTTTAGTCGTTGAGCCCAACATGACAAGTATGGCGAAAGAGAAAATTGGCATGTTCGACGAATGTGTAAGGTTCAAAGAACAGACGTGGAAATTTAAATTTAGTGACAAAATTGTCAAAATAATTGGGATGTGCTTTTCCCATCTATTCTTCTAGGAAGTCTAGTCATGGCGGCCTCTGCTGTGCAGTTTTCGTGGTCGTGTCGAACTATCCCATCGCTTCTTCCAGTAAGTCAAGTCATGGCGGCCTCAGCTGTGCAGGTTTTATTGGTGAATCATTAAATGAAAATTTGCAATTTGCCATCAGAGTCAAGGAAGGAGCTGGTTCTCCTTAGTCTCTATTCATTATCTTGTGACGGGGCTTATTCTAGACCACTGACCACAGCCAGCCAGAGAGATGATAATTTCGTGCTACATACGGTGGGTAGCCTATATATATTGCAACAGCTTGCAAGGCTTAACATACTCAGCTCATCTGTACTGCAATCCGTGCATTACTATTAAAAGCTCAATAGCAATTCATTTTCTTGAAGTACCGCTGAACTTGCTGGCTGATCGTTTGCAATGGGCGGGACTAGAACAGTAGCAGCTTCCATTTGGTTCGCAGCAACAGCAACATTATTAGCGCTTAATGTTTTTCTGCAAGGTATTCTGCCGCTCTCTCAATTATTTTACTCAGATTTCTATTGTTGATTGTATCAGCTGTACGATCTGTCCAGAGGATGCTATATTTAATAAGTAATTTATGACTGATTGTTTTACTTGTAGGCATTTATATGTCGAAGTAGAAATATTAAATAAATATTGTTGGCTGAACTGCAATGCAGGTGTAGAAGGTGCGACAATGACTGTGAAGAACCAGTGTTCATACACAGTTTGGGCGGCGGGAAGTCCTGGCGGCGGGAAGCAATTGGCACAGGGCGAAACCTGGACTTTTGATGTTGCCGCAGACACAACAGGAGGCAGAATCTGGGGGCGTACTGGCTGCTCCTTCGACGCTAGTGGCAAAGGCAGCTGCAACACTGGTGACTGTGGCGGGTTGCTGAGTTGTCAAGCATATGGAAGCGTCCCTGCAACGCTTTTTGAATATGGTCTCAATAAGTACATGAATCAAGATTTTCTTGATATTTCTCTTGTCGATGGCTTCAATTTGCCTCTCACAATAACTCCCTCAAACTCTGCCTGCAAAGCAATAAGTTGCACCAGCGACATAAATTCCGTCTGCCCTTCAGAACTGAAAGTGACTGATGGATGCAAGAGTGCTTGTGCTGAGTTCAATACGCCTCAATACTGCTGCACAGGCGCCTACCTCAACAACTGCTCCCCCACCGACTATTCGAGATTCTTCAAGAAGCAGTGCCCACAGGCCTACAGCTATGCCACGGACGATGCCACTAGCGTCTTCACCTGCCCTTCTGGTGCTAATTACAACGTTGTCTTCTGCGGTTAACTTGATCTGGATATTCACGTAATATCGTACTAATTATAAATAAATTCAATCAATCCACAGTATTGTATTCATGACATTATGAATACTACTACCATGTCATGCCATGTTTTCTGAAAATAAAATTGAGTGATTTTAAGATCCCAGCGAGTATCCAATTGGTTTTCAACATGGTATATATATATATATTTAAGTCGATAGCCTATTTATTTCAGAGTCTTGGGTAGAATTCACATTTTTCAAATTTTGAGGAATCGTCCAAATTGAGGAATATTTTGTCAAACACAATTTATATTTAGTTATTCTTTAAACTTTCTAGTTATTCTTCACTCTCATTCTCTGTCATATGTAATATCTTTGTAATGTTAATATCTTTATGCAATTTAATAAAGAAGACATTATAATGTTACCATTTCTTAGAAGAAATTTTAAATACCCAGTCATTTGAAAATAATTTACCTAATTTAAGGTTTTCATTTATAAAAGAATTTATAGAATTTAAGGTCTTCTTTATAAAAAATTTCATTTAGAAGAAATTTAAGGTTTTCATTTC
The DNA here is from genome assembly GCA_027924585.1 of Larix kaempferi. NCBI lineage: Eukaryota > Viridiplantae > Streptophyta > Pinopsida > Pinales > Pinaceae > Larix > Larix kaempferi. Next base: position 95,211 of record BSBM01001364.1, read on the forward strand.
TAAAAGAGAATTTACAGAAATTTAAGGATTTCTTTATAGAATTTTTCATTTATAACAGAATTTATAGAATTCAAGGTTTTCTTATAAACCAGAGTTCATACATTCAAAAAGTCATAGGAAAATATTTCTTCGCTGGCAGTAAGTCATTACGTAGTGATGTTTGGAAGTGAGTAAATAATTTGTATATTTTATAAATTGAAAACGTATATGGAAAGGCAAATGGTTGGTGAATAATAGGTAAATATTGATAAGTCTCTTTTGTTATCAATGTTTGTTTCAATGTAGATATGCTAGATTTTTGAAATATGGATAGATTACTATGTTTGAATTTTAACTAGTTTAGATTCAAATCCTAGGCTCTATCAAGCGTTGAGAGGGATCAAATCTTCCCATGTGCAGACCTCTCCTTGTCTCATAATAGGTAAATAATAATAGGTAAATATTGATAAGTCTCTTTTGTTATCAATGTTTGTTTCAATGTAGATATGCTAGATTTTTGAAATATGGATAGATTACTATGTTTGAATTTTAACTAGTTTAGATTCAAATCCTAGGCTCTATCAAGCGTTGAAAGGGATCAAATCTTCCCATGTGCAGACCTCTCTTTGTCTCATATTTACTTTTTACTTTGTATTATTATTTTTTTATTTAATGGCGGACATAATATTTATTACTTTACGCTTCTAGACTCAATTATAGGAGCTAATTTAGAGATATTAATTATAACTAAGTTTAAATAATTGTTGTTGTTATCTAAAGTAATTATTAAGATGAAATTTATCATTAATAATTTTTAATAATTTATTCATGTATTTAAAATTGAATTATATTTGGTCTCCCAATCAAAATTACTTAAAACTGAACTATATCTAGTCTCCCAATCATAAACCAATAACAACATCTCCTCCATACTAAAGCACCTCGTTTCACTGGATACAATAATTTGTATTTTTATATTTTAAAAATTATAAATATTTAGTCATTTATAAATATCTTTTGATTTATAAAATCATTTACAAAATTTAAGTTTTTTTTTTCAAAATAGAGATTGTACATTCAAAAAGTTACTGAAAAATCTTATCCAATGCCATAGATCATGTTTTTCATATCCATTCCTCCTTTTTTTTCAAAGTTAGTTTGAGTTTTTAAAATTTTGTTCGGCCTAAAGTTGAACTATGGTGTGTTTTTTAATGTTGATTAATTTATTTTTTAATTATTTGTGCAGTGATTGGGTTGCAGATGGCTGACGTGAGCATTGGAAGGTGTGTTAGCTCTTGTGGCGGCATGCTGATGTCTACGGTTTTAAATTCGTTGGTTTGTAAATTCAGGTGCCTTTTAAATGCAATGGCACTTGGACCACAGATTGGGATGATGTTTGGAGGGGGCATTCACTGGTGTTTTATATTGGGAAGTAAACCATTGAATGTGCCCTCGGAGAATGGGGTGGCGGGTGATATTTACTGCGTATGGTCTCTTTAATTGTTCTTGGTGTTGTTTCTGGTTCCTGTGGTTCATTCTTTTTGTTGCTGGTAGTGTTTGTGGTTCCTACGGTCCATTGCTTGCTATGTAGTTTGGGTCTGTTTTGGTTGTCAAGCTTGGGTCTATGATTGTTAGACTTGGGTCTGTTTTGGTTCTCAAGCTTGGGTCTATGATTGGTAGAGTGTCGTTGCTACCAATATAGAATTAGATGGATGTGTTGACCTCGCACTGGCCAATGCGTGTCATCTATTGCTAGTTTCTTTGTTGTAAAGGTTAATGCTACGCAAGACTGATATTTGAAGTCTACATAGGGCCACACTATTGTTGTCTTGTTGTGCAAGCCTTGGTAGGGAAGCATGGATGCATAGAGTATGTCTTCTTATGAGTTTGGCTTTTCCCAATGGTGTGACAGAAGAAGCATAGGCATCATTGTTGCAACTTTAGAACCTTTGTATTTGATTGATGCAATGTTGGTGCATTTTGTTTTCGAATTAATAAGGACAGTAGTTATCCTCATTCCTATGATGCTTATGTTTGGAATTGACATCATCTTCAGTATTGTTGGTAGCAAGGGTGGATATTCTTACCATAGGGTAACAAGAGTTCGCTATGTGTTGGCTTCGTTGTTAGCATTCTGCTTGTGTACTATGCCTCCTAAGTTTTTTCTATGTCACTATTTGGTCTCTAGTCTATGTCAATGTGATTCTCTCATTATTTGTTAATCCCTTAGTAAAAAACACAAAAAATGATTCTATCTATAGGGGCATGTGAATTTTACTTAAACCACCATGGTCTCTATCAAATAAATGCATTTGTCTCTTTGAATCTTGATATATATATATATATTTTTTTTCATACAATGAATGGTGAGACTGAGATTGATTACGACTTTGATGAGGAAAGATAAACATACATATGCTTCTGTTTATTAGTCTTAGCGTTTGTAGTCAATAAGATGTCTACAATCTATGTTTACTAGTGCATTATCTCTTCTGAAACTTGGCTTTCTTTTGGTATTGGGCTTTTAAATTTAATCCAGACTATGAGAGAATGGACTAATACCATAAAGTTAATCTCATTCCAATAAAGTGTTTATGAGTGACTTTACTTTTTTTATAAGAAAAGTTTGTGTAGATATTTAATATTTTTTATTTACACAAAATGTAGTTTACTAAGTTTTAGGAATCTTAGTTCCTTAAATGAGTTGTTGGTTATTGCCTTTAGATTAAAAAGAAATGGTCTCGAAAAAAAATGGAATTGTGTATCATCTTCCAGAACCATGAAGACTATAGCCTAGATGTACTAGAATCCTTGCACATGTGGTGTGAATTCAATTTCATGGGCATGTGATGCCTATTTAAATCCTGCAATATTGATAGCTTGTTGCAGGTGTTGGCACATGGCCCAAACATTGCATAGGTTTATGTTAAAATGATTTAGATGCCTGCTTTGAATTGGGTGTTCTCTGAAATTGTTCTATTTTTTGGCTTGTGTCTAGTAGCAAAGACAGAGAAAAAAAGTGTCTAGACAGTCCCTTTTTTTATGATTGATTGCATTTTACAATTTACCTTTCATATTTTATCAACGTAGATTACAAATAATGGTTCTCTCTATCTCAATCTGATTTGCCACATTTTCTAGTTTTCTGGAAAATTCTTACACTTCAACACCACCCAATGATGCTAATGATTGAAGAAGAAAACATGGAAAACTAGACATTAAATAACATTTTATAATATTCTTCTTCTTCTTAGTCAAGGACTCTATCACATTTCTTCTTTTCTACAATACTAACACAAACATAAAGTGACCATGGATGCTATTGAAAACAAATTTTAAAAACAAAAAAAAGGTTAATAAAGAAGAGAAGAGACCAACAAGACCTTTAAATTGAGAATTATGTTAGGATTCATTAAAGTTGAATGGCTATACAAGCATATTCATATTAATGATCAAAACACTATTTGTAGTAGTAGTTTCATATACCTAAATGTACTTGTCTAACTCCATAGTGACATGAGTAAATGTGTTAAACTGTGGATTAATCTGGAGGCTTGGAAAGTGCATCCAAACAAAAAAAAAAAACCAAAAAACCAGAGACATTAGTGACAAGTTATTTTGTTGACCTTTAAATTGAGAGCTGTTAGGATTCATTAAAGTTAAATTTGTTGTGGTGGTCCTTTTCAATGGTTGTATAGACATACTCATATCAATGATCACAACACTATTTGTAGGAGCAGTTTCTCATACACATATGTTTTTTTTCTGACTCCATAGTGACATGAGTAAACATGATAAATTGTGGATTAATCTCGAGGATTGGCTAGTGCACCCAAACAAAAAAACAAAAAACCAGAGACGGGCAGGTGCACGAAGATGGTCCCCAAATCCGTTGCAATGGGGACGCGCTAGTGGCGAAAAAAAATGATGCGTACACACCTAAGGCAATGCGCATGCGCCGCTAGGTTCAATACCCAATCGAGGCACGTGCGCGCAACAGTGGCGCGCACGCGCCTCTGTTAAAAAAAAAAAACATAGCACAATTTCCCCATTCTGCATGTCGATTCAACCACCAAAGGAGGCGAAATCCACTCCAAAACCACCCAAGAACACCCACAAACTCATCAACACATCGATTGATAGGTAAATATCAAGTTGTTTTTCATTTTATTCATTCTTTGTGTCAATTTTATTTTTATTTTTTTGTTTATTTAATTGTTAATAATTCCCAAATTTTGAAAACAATGAACCAATTTTCAATTGCAGATTGTAAACTGAGACAATGAGTGAACAAGATGTTAACCCCGAGTCCGTTGGAACATAAGAAAACTCAAACCTTGGACCCAATGCCGAAGAAAACCGTGAACAAAATCCAAATGCCGAACAAAACCAAAACCCCCAACCAAATTTTGAACAAGATGACCTTAACCATTATGTAAATGAAATGCGAGTGCACACTCGTGGACTAAGAAACTTGGGGGAACCATCTTGATTGTCTCTTGCCACATCAATTGAGAAATCAATTGACTCCCTCATCCATGCACACCAGCAATTGATCGACATGACTGAATTTAGAGCTAGGATGCGGGAGTATTATTCCATGGGCATCTCCAAGGAAGCAATAAAAGATTTGAACATTACAAAAGCCCAATTATACAGTATGTTCATCGATCCAAAAACAAACGAACCACCGAACACTAGAAAGGCATGTGTCTGCATGGATTGGTGTCATTACTAACCGTGGAGGGACAATTGGATGCAGAGGTGGTTCATGTTGTACGATAAACCTCCCTGCAATAATAGGGAGGTTCCACAGTACTTCCTTCGGCAGCTGTGGGATGAGTTTTTCCTCGGTTTACATGTCAACTATTTTGACATAACCGAGTTCTAGGGTGTTGGGCATGGCTCTGCCCAAGATCGATTTGCTGCCAGGAGGAACCCACTGAGAGGGTCACCAGCTCCTAGGAGTGACCCCAACCCCTCTCCCCAACCACCTCAGTTACCCCACAAGATTGATCAGATCAAGGAGGCAATGAGGAATGTTGCACGTGGACTCCTCAGACACACCTCCTTTGTAGTAGCGACTATAGTGGAGAGGTCGGGTGACCTTGATAGAGATCCAGGTGCAGGGCCTTCACGACAGGGCCAGGATAGACCCGTGACCAGTGGTAGCCATGCTGGGCATTCTAGTCCGACGGGGACAGTGCCACATCTTTGTCCCCATTGCGGGCACACTTGCCCTGGCCCGATCGAGGGCTATTATATGGATCAGGTCAGCAATTTTTTTAATGTGTTTTCAATCATCACTTGATAACTTGTAAAGTATTTTTAAAGTATTTTTGTTTGAATTAAACTATTATTTCAATGTATAGTTATTCAGAGCTGATACACCAACATGGGAGAACATAGAATCTCCCAACCTGGATGCAGCAATGGAAGCTGCAACTAAAATTGCGGCACCTCACATGGAGGTATTTTCAGTACCTCACACAATACTGTTATTACTTAAGTATTTATATTTATGGCATACACGTTGATAGTTCGTACAATGTTTTTGAATATCTTGATTGCCTAAATAATGACTTGTTTAACATGTTCATAACATGCATGCATTTTGGTGTCCACAGGTGTTCCATGACTACGGTTATCAACCATCCCCGCCAGGGATTAGCAGATCACCATATACACAGGTACAATGTGTAGTTAAGAGCACGCTTTTAATTTGAATTGTTACGACTTACTATGGTTTAATTTATTGTTTGTTTACTAAATTGTGATATTACAAATGTATATGTAGGTGCCACCAAAAGCTGCAAGTGCCCATTTTAGTCCTGTGTTTCCACCCTCTCACATGAGTCCCCCCTCTTGCTTCCATCTAGACCCCTCCCTCTGTCCAACCCCTCCCTTCCATCCATCCCCCCCTCCCTGACCATACTCCCCCCTCCATCCATCCTCCCCCACTCATCCATGCCCCCCCGTATATACATCCTCCCCAATTTATCCACGCCCCCATGTCTATCTATCCTCCCCCATTTGTCCACTCCCCCCCTTCCTTCCACCTTCCACTCTTTGTCCACAACCTCCCATTCCTCCATCATCCTCCCTCCATGCAGGACTGCCCTCCCATGCACCATCCCTCAACATCCCCCCTAGTCCTTTTCGTTCGATACCCTCTATCGTACAACTGGCAAGGGTTCATCATCCACGACGTCCTCCTCCACCCCATACCACCATGTCTTCTCCCACCATATCATCCCCACTTCCCGCCACTATTTTGGCATCTACTCTTCCAGTACCCTCATATGTACCTCCAGTGGTTGCACCTGTAGTGGCTGCCACTACATCTACGCCCCCACCCATGACTACATCGGAGCTGGTTTTCCAGCCATCTGCTCCACCTACTAGCCCAGAAGCCCAACCATGTCCATCGTTGGAGGTGTTCACGGTGAGAATCAAGCTAATTTATGAAAATATTTTGATGCATTAACAAAAATTAATTTAAGCAATTATTACTTTTCAATGAAATGATTGTTGTAAATGTTGTAGGCTGGAATTGCTGAGAGGCTCAGTAGATCCAGGACACCTGCCTTATGTTTCCCACTTGTATCAGAGGTGATTTATTTAAGATTCGAATTCTACATTTGTTTTATAAATGTGGTAAATGTTGCAAATGCTTGAAAATGACGATATCTTATATCATTTGATCCAGAGCCCGGAGAGACAGTCTACTCTTAGACGGAGCAAGACCCGAGGCACTGATAGCTCGAAGAGTAGGAAGATCGACTTTGGAGATGCGCCTGGGAGTGACGGGGGTGGTCACAATGCTTAACACACCATGTTATGTACACTAGCCATGAGGTGGCACTTTTGTGCACCAGTTTCCATGTAATTTGTATATATGGCACGAGTTGCCATGTATTTTGGATCTACGGCATGAGTTGTCGCATTTTCTATAGGGCACAAGTTGCCATTGTATGTACATTGGGAACCATGTTCCATATTTGCTAGGAATTGTATATGTTTGGATGAGTTTTGTCTTCTTGATGTACATGTATTTTTAGTTATGTGATCTATATTGATGTTGTCTATATTAGTATCTTGTTGTCTAATGTTGTTGTCTCATGTTGTGTGTATCATGATGTGATGTTGTCTAAATTTGGTTTTTACTTCTATCCGTCCATGGCATGCGGTCTTAAGTTTTGGTACCAATGATGTCCATGCATTAGTTGATAATGTGAATCAACCTGAAGCTTACCTAGATCTTAGAAGAGAAGTTGGATATTATAGTTTAGCTTGGTTTATCTTTCCACGTGTAAAATCTTGTAATGGTATCTATGTTAAGAAAACATTATAAACATAGGCTAACTGAAACAAAATCATGTGTGAGAATTAATCTAAAAACAAACGGAATAAATGGATGGACAAATCACACCTCATGGCACATAAGATATATATTGGGAACTTGAGTACTAGGAAAAGAATACTTAAAAATAGAAAATGTCCATTGTTGTCAAAAGGTTAAAATGAGATCCAACATGATTTTTAATAGCTCTACATAATGAGATCCAAAATGTCCATACTCTACATAATGAAATCTCGTCACTAGTATTTATATTGACCATTTTGTCTACTTAAGATCATGCAACAAATTAATAACCAAGTTATGGAATCATTTCTTAATCAATTGTCACCATACAAATAGGACAACCTTGAGCACAATGTATATCTAGCTCATTAGTTCTCACTCACTGATATATCCACCTTTGATTTGATGACCATCACATCCACTACCATTTACAATTAGGACTTCCTTAATTTATCATTATGTGATAGCGATCTAATATTATGTAGACACGTTGACTTAAACACATATAACTGACATTACAATAAATGACTACTATGAGGTGTATTTGTGAGGCTATATCCACCTCAACACACCAACTTGTTACCCCAATACCCCAAATGCTTCCGAATTCTGTTTGGAAGGGATTGAGAGGTATTAGGACATCCTAATTCATCTACTGGACACTCAGACACTTGTTAAAGACATTTAGGACTTGCATTACATTAATGGAGTCACACATACACCCTCATCAAGTTTCATGCATCCATTAGTGTGCCATCAACACTAGAACATGTCAGCATTACTACATGTTGGAATAAGCTTTACTAATGTTATGATAATATTAGGTTTTCCATCCATTGAGAAGGTTGTCATAGGTGTGCATATCCACCATATAAAAATATTCATGGTACAGCCAATTTCAAACCATTAGGTTTCTAAATTAGGTATTCGGTGCTAGGTACAACGATTTTCTAGTTGATGATGGACCCTTGCTATATATATGAGATACTATGCATATATGTGTATAGGGATTTGGATTCAAATGTATGCACATGGATATACATGTACAATGAAAATGATTTAATTTTTATATGTATTATAATTTAGGGCTAGATCTTAGGCTACATAATAGGGTTTCATTGTGATTAGAATACATACTAGGGTTTACGCTACCAACTAGGGTTTTTAGGATAGGCTCTCGTGTTTCTAGGCTAGGATCCAAGCTCTAGGGTCACCATCTTAATGTTTAATTCCACTATCACGACATCATTCTCACCAATACCATTCCCACTACTACAATCACCATCAAGCCTCTCAGTCCCACTTTGTACATTTCCAATACTTCCAAGTTAAAATTTATAGGTCTTGTTGCTAAAAGATTTTCACTTATCTATTCACATAGACAAATCCACTTCCGTGAAATATTTGTTGTAGCTTGGTATACATGCAAGTTCACATGCAATAATAGTTTAGAAATCCAAAACATCCTATACCTTGGAAAAACAACCTTATTAATCTTCTTTTGACTAAGGAAGGGGAGAACATCATAGTACAGTCTCAATAGCAATGTGTTTTTTAATGAATAGCCTCTATAAAGGGCATACTATATTTATCTTGTCTGTAAAGCCAAGTCATTTGGAATAGAATGTCACAATTTCAATTACACCATTAATGCAACGTGTTCAAATTGAAAGTATTGTTTTGTTGCATTACATGTGGTCAAACATTAACTTCCTCGAATGATTCTTTAATAAAAAAAATTATTAAATGATATTTTTTTAAGTCTAACTTCATTGCTGAAGGGTTATTTTGTCACTAAAACTTCGTGTCAAGGGCAATGTAAAAATTCAAAATGTAAAAAAAAATTAGTTTGAAGGGAGGAGATGAAATGGAATTCCAATGCGAATGCCATTGCCAATAAAAGTGAAATATTCACATGATCAATTCTCTGTGCATGTTGGCTTGCATGAGTATTTCACGTTTACCAACTTTTATCTACACATTGCTACAAATACGTGCCATCATCAACATCTCCATCATCATCATCTTCATCATCAACATCAACATCATCATCATCTTCTCCATCATCATCAACATTTCCATCATCATCATCTTTTCCATCATCCTCATCAACATCTCCATCATCCTCATCAACATCTCCATCATCATTATCTTCTCCATCATCATCATTGTCATCTTCATCACCATCACCATCATCATCAAAGTCTTCATCATCATCACCATCTTCATCATCATTGTCATCTCTAGGTTCCTCATCAACATCTCCATCATCATCATCATCATCATCTTCATCACCATCACCATCATCATTAACGTCTTCATCATCATCACCGTCATCATCATCATCAACATCTTCATCATCATTGTCATCTCTAGGTTCCTCATCAACATATCCATCATCATCATCTTCTCCGTCATCATCATCATCATCTTCATCACCATCACCATCATCATCAACATCTTCATCATCATCACCACCATCATCATCATCAACATATTCATCATCATCAACATATTCATCATCATTGTCATCTCTAGCTTCCTCATCAACATCTCCATCATAATCATCATCTTCTCCATCATCTTCATCAACATCTCCATCATCATCATCTTCTCCATCATCATCATCATCATCATCATCTTCGTCACCATCACCATCATCATCACCATCTTCATCATCATCACTATCTTCATCATCATTGTCATCTCTAGGTTCCTCATCAACATCTCCATCGTCATCATCTTCTCCATCATCATCATCATATTCATCACCATCATCATCACCATCATCATCACCATCATCATCAACATCTTCATCATCACCACCATCTTCATCATCATCACCATCTTCATCATCATTGTCATCTCTAGGATCCTCATCAACATCTCCATCATCATCATCTTCTTCGTCATCATCATCATCATCTTCATCACCATCACCATCACCATCATCATCAACATCTTCATCATCGTCACCATCATCATCATCATCACCACAAGTGGCCGTTGGATGATTTTGCAAATTTGACCCCCGTGTGCAAGAATTGCACACTCCCTTACTGAGTAAAACCCTAGTTTCCAAGATGGACGTACAATATGACACCGAGGCCACAGGATCGGAGGAGAGGGGCACCCCTAGCACTATCTCAGCGTCCTCAATCCAACGGAGTCGATGGTTCGTCGATCTGAGCCACGATCATCATTCTATGGCTCGTTTTGTCTCGCATCCAAAAGGCCTTCAAGGACACCCGCTGGATACCTGCCGGGGGCATAGAACTCCATCCGTGCAACAAAATCAAGTTCTGGGGAATCCTGTAAGTGTGTCTAGGTAGGTTATGGCTGGGAATGCTGGCCATAAGTTCCCGGTGGATGATTTTCCAAAGTTGGCCCCCGTGTGCAAGAATTGCACACTCCCTTACTGAGCAAAACCCTAGTTTCCAATATGGATGTACAAGGTGACACTCAGACCACGGGATCGGAGGAGAGGGTCACCCCTAGCACTATCCCAGCGTCCTCAATCCAACGGAGTTGACGGTTCGTCAATCAGAGCCACGGTCATCATTCTATGGCTCCGTCCGTCTCCCATCCAAAAGGCCTTTAGGGACACCTGCTGGATACCTGCCGGGGGCATAGAACTCCAACAGTGCAACAAAATCAGGTTCAGGGGAGTCCTGCAAGTGTGTCTGGGAATGCTGGCCCTAAGTACCCAGTGGATGATTTTCCAAAGTTAACCCCTGTGTGCAAGAATTGCACACTCCCTTATTGAGCAAAACCCTAGTTTCCAAGATGGACGTACAAGGTGACACCGAGTCCACGGGACCGAAGGAGAGGGGCACCCCTAGCACTATCTCCTCGTCCTCAATCCAACGGAGTTGACGGTTCATTGATCGGAGCCACGGTCGTCATTCTATGGCTTGTTCCATATTGCATCTAAAAGGGCTTCAAGGACACCTGCTGGATACCTGCCGGGGGCATAGAACTCCAACCGTGCAACAAAATTGGGTTACGGGGAGTCCTGCAAGTGTGTCTGAGTAGGTTCCAGCCGGGAGAGCTGGCCATAAGTGCTTGGTGGATGATTTTCCAAAGTTGACCCCCGTGTGCAAGAATTGCACACTCCCTTACTGAGAAAAACTCTAGTTTCCAAGATGGACATACAAGGTGAAACCTGGGCCACGGGACTAGAGGAAAGGGGCAACCCTAGCACTATCCCAGCTTCCTAAATATAATGGAGTCGACGGTTTGTCTATCGAAGCCACGGTCGTCATTATATGGCTCGTTCCGTCTCGCATCCAAAAGGCCTTCAAAACACCTGTTGGATACCTGCCAGGAGCATTGAACTCCAACCGTGGAACAAAACCGGGTTCCGAGGAGTCTTTCAAGTGTGTTTGCGTAGGTTCCGGCTTGGAATGCTAGCCATAAGTGCTCAGAGGATGATTTTCCAAAGTTGACCCCCATGTGCAAGAATTGCACACTTCCTTACTGAGCAAAACCCCAGTTTCCAAGATGGAAGTACAAGATGACACCGGGGCCATGGAACCGGAGGAGAGGGGCACCCCTAGCACTATCCTGACATCCTGAATCCAACAGAGTCGACAGTTTGTTGATCGGAGCCACGGTCGTCATTCTATGGCTCGCTCCGTCTCGCATCCAAAAGGCCTTCAGGGACACCTGCTGGATACTTTCCAGGGGCATAGAACTCCAACCATGCAACAAAACTAGTTTTCAAGGTGTCTTGCAAGTGTGTCTAGGGAGGTTCCGACTGGGAATGCTATCCATAAGTGCCCGACGGAGGATTTTGCAAAGTTTACCCCTGTGTGCAAAAATTGCACACTCCCTCACTGAGAAAAACCCTAGTTTCCAAAATGGACCTACAAGGGGACACCTGGGACATTGGACCGGAGGAGAGGAGCGCCCCTAACACTATCCGGATGTCTTGAATCCAACGGTGTCAACGGTTCATCGATCGGAGCCACGGTCGTCATTCTATGGCTCGTTCCATCTCGCATCCAAAAGGCCTTCAGGGACACCTGCTGGATACCTGCCAGGGGCATAGAACTCCAACCGTGCAGCAAAACCGGTTTTTGGGGTGTCCTGACATGTGTCTGGGGAGGTTCTGGCTGGGAACGCTAGCCAACGACATCTTCAGTTGTGATGAAAAATTCCAACAAAGGTTCCACATGTTGTTCATAGTCATTGTCCTCTGCATTCGGCACCCAAAACAAAACACTAATCTTACCATGGAAACAGAGAAAACATATAAGATTATAAAATGAGTACTAAAATTGTAACTTAGTAATTACTTGAATCAGCTCCATCAGAAAATGCACATCCACAGTAAAATCCTTTATCACCAAACACACTTCATAGTAGAATCCTCCAAGTGTCCGTGAATGGCCCCGGGGTGCCTGAATAGAATACCCTTAGAACCCAAACCATGGCTCGGTTCGTGAATCCGTCATTTCTGGTGGGTCTAGGACGCCAGGTTTCAGCTAGGGGACCCCCCACAGCGTCCCTCGAAGACCCGGAAGCGGTGCTAATGGGCCATCTCTGGAGCTAGGGTTTTTGCACCCCTTCAGGGACACTTGGAGGATTCTACTGGGGGCCATTTCTCGTCCGGAGGCCCCCGGGGGTGTGTGGCCACCGTGGACAGGTCCACAATGGCCACGTGGACCTGTGGGAGGAAACGGAATCCAAGTCCGCTCGCCGGTTTGGGTTTCGTGGCCCTGGAGCAAATCCTCCAAGTGTCCCTGAATGGCCCCGGGGTGCTCGACTAGAATGCCCGTAGCACCCGAACCGTGGCTCGATTCGTGAATCCATCAATTTCAGTGGGTACAGGATGCCGAGTTTCAGCTAGGGGAGCCCCCACAACGTCCCTCGAAGTCTTGAAAGCAGTGCCAATGGGCCATCTCCGGAGCTAGGGTTTTGCTCAGTGAGGGCCATTCCATATTCGCCCAAGGGGGACATTTCTCATCCAACGGCCCTTGGGCGTGCATGGACACCGTGGATCAGTCCACAATGGCCATGTGGACCTGTGGCAGGCGACGGAATCCAAGTCCGCTCGCCATTTTGGGTTCCGTGGCCCCGAAGCCAATCCTCCAAGTGTCCCTGAATGGCCCTAGGGTGTCCGACTATAATTTTCATAGCACCCGAACCGTGGCTTGGTTCGTGAATCCATCGATTCCGGTGGGTCTGGAACGCTGGGTTTCAGCTAGGGGACTCCCCACAGTGTCCCTCAAAGTCCCAGAAGCAGTGCTAATGGGCCATCTCTGGAGCTAGGGTTTTGCTCAGTGAGGGCCATTCCAAATTCTCTCAAGGGGGCTATTTCTCGTCCGGAGGCCCCCGGGCGTGCATGGCCACCGTGGATAGGTCCACAATGGCCACTTGGACATGTGGGAGGCAACGAAATACAATTCCTCTCATTGGTTTGGGTTTCGTGGCCTCGGAGCAAATCCTCCAAGTGTCCCTGAAGGGGTGCAAAAACCCTAGCTCTGGAGATGGCCCATTGGCATCGCTTCCGGTTCTTCAAGGGATGTTGTGGGGGGGGCCCTAGCTAAAAACCGATGCCCCGGACCCACTGCAATCGACGGATTCGCGAACCGAGCCACAGTTTGGGTGCTCCGGGCATTCTAGTTGGGCACCCCGGGGCCATTCAGGGACACTTGGAGGATTTGTTCCAGGGCCACGGAACCCAAACCGGTGAGCGAACTTGGATTCCATCACCTCCCACAATTCCACGTGGCCATTGTGGACTTGTCCACGGTGCCATGCATGCCCGGGGGCCTCCGGACGAGAAATGCCCCCCTTGAGCGAATTTGGAATGGCCCTCACTGAGCAAAACCCTAGCTCCGGAGATGGCCCATTGGCATTGCCTTCGAGACTTTGAGGGATGCTGTGGGGGGTCCCCTAGCTGAAACTCGATGTCCTGGACCCACCAGAATCGACAGATTCACGAATCGAGCCACAATTTGGGTGATACAGTTTATCTAGTCGGGCACCCCTAGGCCATTCAGGGACACTTGGAGGATTTGCTCCGGGGCCACAGAACGCAAACCGGCGAGCGGACTTGGATTTCGTTGCCTCCCACAGGTCCACATGGACATTGTGGACCTGTCCACGGTGGCCACGCACGCCCGCGGGCCTCCAGACGAGAAATGGCCCCCTTGAGCGAATTTGGAATGGCCCTCACTGAGAAAAATCCTAGCTCCGGAGATGGCCCATTAGCACTGCTTCCGGGTCTTTGAGGGATGCTGTGGGGGGTCCCTTAGCTGAAACCCAATGTCTCGGACCTACTGGAATCGACGGATTTGCGAACGGATCCACAGTTCGGGTGCTATGGGAATTCTAGTCGGGTACCTCGGGGCCATTCATGGATACTTTGGCCCAATTACTCGTGGATGCAGGATGGAGAAACTTCAGAGAGCCTCGTACCCTGATGATTTTGCCACCTTCATCTACTAGGGGAATATTCTTGCAAAGACTGGTAAGCTCTTCGGGCCAGATGTAGTTATTTGCAGATGAATAATGCAAAAAATGTGCAGTGGTGATAACAAGTTTACTGTTTGTTGAGTCTGATACTACATCCAGGAGCCGCTCAACAAACTTTGAGATAGAAAGCTCTATAATTTTAGGATACTCATTCAACCACTCATACAGTTTCTCACCTTCTCGAGGATCTAAATTTATAATTGCCTTCTGGGTAGATTTAGGCATTCTCGAGGATCTAAATTTATAATTTCCTTCTGGGTAGATTTAGGCATGGAATAATATTTGGTGGCACTTCCAAGCTCCCCACACCATATGGTCATCCACAATATGTGCGAGTCCTTTGACGAAAGATAAATTCTGGTGTGGATGACAACATTTGATACACTAGCAAAATCTATGTCGTTGGAAGAACTTACATATTTCAACAAAGGAGCATTTTGCAGGTGACTTGGAAATCCCTTCCAATTCTCAACAATAAAACAAAGAAGTTCAACGTACAAATTAATTTGAAAAATCATCCGTCGGGCACTTACGGCTAGCGTTCCCAGCCGTAACCTCCTTAGACACACTTGAAGGACTTCCTGGAAACTGGTTTTGTTGCACGATTGGAGTTCTATGCCCTCGGCAGGTATCTAGTAGGTGTCCCTAAAGGCCTTTTGGATGCGAGATGGAGTGAGCCATAGAATGACGACCGTGGCTCCGATCGACAAACCGTCAACTCCGTTGGATTCAGGATGCCAAGATAATGCTAGGGGTACCCCTCTCCTCCGGTCCCATGGCCTAGGTGTCACCTTGTATGTCCATCTTGGAAACTAGGGTTTTTCTCAATGAGGGAGTGTGCAATTCTTGCACATGGGGGTCAACTTTGGAAAATCATCTTCCGGGCACTTATGGCTAGCGTTTCGAGCCAGAACCTACCCAGACACACTTGCAGGACTCCTCGGAACCCGGTTTGTTTCACGGTTGGAGTTCAATGCCCCCGACAGGTATCCAACAGGTGTCCCTGAAGGCCTTTTGGATGCGAGACGGAGCGAGCCATAGAATGACGACCATGGCTCCGATCAAAAAATCGTCAACTCCGTTGGATTCAGGACACCGGGATAGTGCTAGGGGTGCCCCTCTCCTCCGGTCCCGTGGCCCCAATGTCATCTTGTACGTCCATCTTGGGAACTCGGGTTTTGCTTAGTAAGGGAGTGTGCAATTCTTGCACATTGAGGACAAATTTGGAAAATCGTCCACCGGGCACTTATGGCCAGCTTTCCCAGCCGAAACCTCCCCAGACACATGTGCAGGACACCCCGAAAATCGGTTTTGCTGCACGGTTGGAGTTCTATGCCCCCGGCAGGTATCCAGCAGGTGTCCCTGAAGGCCTTTTGGATGCGAGACAGAGCTAGCCATAGAATGACGATCGTGGCTCCGATCGATGAACCATCGACTCCATTGGATTCAGGACATCAGGATAGTGCTAGGGGTGCCCCTCTCCTCTGGTCCCATGGTCCGGGTGTCACCTTGTACAACCATCTTGGAAACTACGGTTTTGCTCAGTGAGGGAGTGTGCAATTTTTGCACATTGGGGTCAAATTTGGAAAATCATCCACCGGGAACTTATGGCCAGTATTCCCAGCCGGAACCTTCCCAAACACACTTGCAAGACACCCTGGAAACTGGTTTTGCTGCATGGTTGGAGTTCTATGCGCCCGACGGGTATCCAACAGGTGTCCTTGAAGGCCTTTTGGATGCGAGACGAAGCGAGCCATAGAATGACGAACGTGGCTCCGATCAACGAACCGTCGACTCCGTTGGATTCAGGACGTCGGAATAGTGCTAGGGGTGCCCCTCTCCTCTGGTCCAGTGGCTCGGGTGTCACCTTGTATGTCCATCTTGGAAACTAGGGTTTTGCTCAGTGAGGGAGTGTGCAATTTTTGCACATTGGGGTCAAATTTGGAAAATCGTCCACCGGGAACTTATGGCTAGTGTCCCCAGCTGGAACCTCCCCAAACACACTTACAGGACACCCCGGAAACTGTTTTTGCTGCACGGTTGGAGTTCTATGCCCCAGGAAGGTATCCAACAGGTGTCCCTAAAGGCCTTTTGGATGCGAGATGGAGCGAACCATAGAATGATGACCGTGGCTCCGATCGACGGACCGTAAGATCCATTGGATTCAGGACACTTGGATAGTGATAGGGGTGCCCCTCTCCTCTGGTCCTATGGCCTGGGTGTTACCTTGTAGGTCCATCTTGGAAACTAGGGTTTTGCTCAGTAAGGGAGTGTGCAATTATTGCACACGGGGGTCAACTTTGGAAAATAATCCACCGGGCACTTATGGCCAGCGTTCCCAGCTGGAACCTACCTGGACACACTTGTAGGATTCCCCGAAACTCGATTTTGTTGCACGGTTGGAGTTCTATGCCCTCAGCACGTATCCAACAGGTGTCCCTGAAGGCCTTTTGGATGCGAGACAGAACGAGCCATAGAATGACGACCGTGGCTCAGATCGACGAACCATTGACTCCGTTGGATTGAGGACGTCAAGATAGTGCTAGGGGTGTCCCTCTCCTCCGGTCCCATGGCCTCGATTTCACCTTGTATGTCCATCTTGGAAACTAGGGTTTTGCTCAGTAAGGGAGTGTGCAATTCTTGCACACGGGGGTCAAATTTGCAAAATCATCCACCGGGCACTTGTGGTGATGATGATGATGATGGTGACGATGATGAAGACGTTGATGATGATGGTGATGGTGATGGTGATGAAGATGATGATGATGATGACGAAGAATATGATGAGGGAGATGTTGATGAGGGACCTAGAGATGACCATGATGATGAAGATGGTGATAATGATGAAGATGGTGATGATGATGAAGGCGTTGATGATGATGGCGATGGTGATGAAGATGGAGATGATGATGATGAAGACGGTGATGATGATGGAGATGGTGATGAGGGACCTACATATGACAATGATGATGAATATGGTGATGAAGATGAAGATGGTGATGATGGTGAAGGCGTTGATGATTATGGCGATGGTGATGAAGATGATGATGGAGATGGTGATGAGGGACCTAGAGATGACCATGATGATGAAGATGGTGATGATGATGGAGATGGTGATGAGGGACCTAGAGATGACCATGCTGATGAAGATGGTGATGATGATGAAGGCGTTGATGATGATGGCGATGGTGATGAAGATGATGATGATGATGATGATGATGAAGATGGTGATGATAATGGAGATGGTGATGAAGAAGATGATGATGGTGATGATGGAGATGATGATGATGGATTTGTTGATGAGTAACCTAGAGATGACAATGATGATGAAGATGGTGATGATGATGAAGATGTTGATGATGATGGTGAGGGTGATGAAGATGACGATGATGATGATGAAGAAGATGAAGAAGATGATGACGACGACGATGATGATGATGATGAAGATGATGATGATATTGATGATGATGATGATGAAGTTTGGGTGGGAATAAAACCAAGAGAACAAATTTTTTTGAATAGGACATGTGGGGTGGGAGGTCGACCTCCAAAAATCCAAGCATTGAGGGTACGTGTGGTGGTTCACGGATTTTAGGGCTAGATTAGATTTATAGGATTGTAGATTGTGAGGGTCAGATTAGTGTTTCTAGGGTTAGTTTATCTTTCTAGGATTTCTAGGAATAGATTATGTTTGTAGGGTTATATTAGTGCTTCTAGGGTTAATCATGCATGGATAAACAATCACATGGCTATAAATCATAACTTAATCATAACTCAAACATCAAATAAACTATATAAGATAACGATATCAAATAAACTATCTAACATGAATAACATTAATCAAGCATGAATAAACAATCACATGGCTTCATTATCTACCTCAGTCAATTAGGCCTTCTAGATCCTCTCGGTTTTTTATTGTCTCGAAAAACCTCTCATGCTCTGCATGAGGTAGTAAGTAGCGTACCTTGTTTGATGACTTCGTTGACTGTTAGGAACCCATGTCTTTACTTTGTTAGTATATTGTTGTTGGACGCATATGCTTTGTAAGTCGTCCCGTAGTATTTTTTGATCCATAGTTTATATTAGCCCATAGTATTGACCCATAGTATTGGACGCATATGCTTTATAAGTCGTCCCATAGTATTATATGTCCCATGGTTTTGACTCATAGTATTGGTGCCTAGACTTAGCCCATGGTTTGTATTGACACATAGTATTGACCCATGGTATTGGTGCCTAGACTTAGTATATAAGTGTGTGTTGAGGCCTATGAAGGCACTATGAAGTTAATTGTATTGAGCTTGCTCAAAGGAGGTTTCCCCCTCGAAGTGGCCCGTGATCAATATACAAGTGATTCTGAGTCTATTATTTATGATATCTCGTGTATTTGCATTAATTAATTATTGCAGGTTCATCACATCTGGTATCAGAGCACTTTCTTGGGCTCGTTGGGTGGAATTTCTGCCAATTTTTTTTTCACATCTATTGCAGCTTCGGATTTGGGAATAATCCCTATCCGATTAACTGTGGGAAGTACTTGGGCATAAGCCCTAAAACTCATTGTGAGGAGTACCACAGGAACCCCGAAGTAGCTGGCCCATTGAGAGGACCTGCCAGCGAAAAGGGCAAAGACCCCTGCCTGATTGACTAGTTCCCACCTGTGAGGTAAACCAAGAGTTGTCATTTGTGGAAAAGCGGTTATCAATTTTACCTGAGCCGTGGAGTGAGGGGTACTGCCCCAATAAGCAAGCCGTCAGACAACATTGGTAGCCGAGTGAAACCCCTGAACTATTAGGAAGCTGCACATACCTGGGGTCCATATCTATTTTCAGCTGAACTGTTGTCGATCACTGTTGCACCGTTTCAGATCCAGCCGTTCAGATCCATTCTGCAAGCTGTTCTAGCTCCAACCATTTTCAATCCATTCGGCGCCATTTTAGATCCGTCTATTTCTGCTCACTTCTGGGCCGTTGCAGATTTATCTGTTCCAGATCCCTTCCAAGCCGTAGCCACTCCAATATGGAAAAAAAAAAAGTCAACCAAAAAAAAAAACTCTTGGTTATGGTTGTCACTCGCACAGGAGCAAACACCATGGAGGAAGCACTTGCAGCCATCCAAACCAAACTCCAATATCTGGATGAAAAATTTCTCAGCCTCCATCTTCAGCATTCAGCCGTGAACAATAACCGACAGCCAGAATCTTTTGCAGCCACCGGGTTCTCTTCTTCCGGCAATTTTCGTGGGCCGAAGCTTGATTTTCCTCGCTTCAATGGTACTGATCCGACTGGATGGATATACCGAGTAGAACAATATTTCAATCTGCATAATACTTTTGATGTTCAGAAAGTTCCACTTGCATCCTTTCATTTGGAACAAGAAGCCCTTCAATGGTACCGTTGGTACATCAAAGCTCATCCCGAGCCAAACTAGATAGATTTTCTCCAACTCCTTTTGTCACGATTTGGTCCTAGTTCTTTTGATGACTTCACAGGAGCACTCACTAAACTTCACCAAAATGGCACAGTGAGAGAGTATCAGGCGGAATTTGAGAAACTAGCCAATCACACAGAAGGATTGTCCGATGAATTCTACAGGAGTTGTTTTATCAGTGGTCTCAAGGATGAAATCCGCTCAGAGGTCAAAATGTTTTGTCCCAACACAATGATGGAGGTCCTGGGGTTGGCTAAGCTGGCTGAGGACAAGATCGCAGCTCAACAACGCTCCAAACCCACCTTTGTTCCCTTCAGAAATATGGGTTCCCAACGACCTCCCATCACGCCTACTCCTCAACCAACTCCTATCAAGCAATTGTCTGAAACAGAGATGCAGGCACGCCGAGACACAGGGCTTTGTTATAATTGTGATGAGAAATTCACTCAGGGACATAGATGTGTCCAACAGAAGCTCTATCTTTTGGATGTGGATTCTCCACCTGCCTCAAAACTTGATGAAGAAGCTCCAGATACAGTAGATGATCAGGTTGACTTTCAACACCCGCCTGTTGACACCCCATCTCAGGACGACCCATCCGAGATCTCTCTCCATGCTATAACCGGCGTCACCACCCCACAAACAATGCGAGTCAGGGGATACTTCAAGAAGCTCCCTCTTACCATACTCATTGATTCTGGTAGCACTCATAACTTCATTGATCCTCGGATTGCCAAACAAGCTCATTGTTTTGTCCATCCTTGCTCCAACTTTGAAGTCATGGTTGCCAATGGGGGCACCTTACCTTGCAAGGGGAAGTGTCACAATGTGTGTATATCTATGGAAGATTATAACCTGCGATCTCCCATGTTTTCCTTGTCCTTAGGCAGATGTGATGTGGTTTTGGGCGTTCAATGGTTACACACACTTGGCCCCATCTTATGGGATTTTGCTAAACTTTGGATGCAGTTTTCAGTCAATGGGGCACAACACAAATTTATGGGCTTACAACTAGGGTCTCTCTACATCATCAGTTCACATCACCTGGAAAAAATATTTAAGAAGAATTCACATGGTGTCATCGCTCAGCTCCATTCCATTCAGATGCACCCATCAACAGTCTCCACTTCTTCCTTGGATAGATATGCAGGTGTCTTTGCTGAACCAATGAGCTTGTTTCCTTCAAGAGACCTTTCCGGTAAGAATTTAGCTGCATCTACCTCTCAGCAGGAAATGATGACTATTTTGCATACAGTCCAGAAGTGGCAGCCATCCCTATTGGGGAATTATTTCTGCATCAAGACTGATCTCTAGAGTTTGGAAACTTTCCTGGAACAACGGGTCTCCTCCCCAACACACCTGAAATGGGTTATCCAACTCATGGGTTATGACTATGCGACCACTTACCAGAAGGGTAAGGACAATATGGTGGAAGATGCTCCTCCTCGCACATTTGATGACCCAGTTTCTCTTACAGCTATTTCTCTGCTTGTTCCAAATTGGTTGCAATCTGTTCAACGGGGCTATCTCTTCTATGAACTTCATGCTTCTTCATCAGTAGGGCACTCTGGGTTCCTCAAAACGTATGACCAGGAACAATGTAACTTCTTTGGGCAGGGACTCAAAAGGACAATTCAATGGATGGTGGTTGACTGTGATACTTTCCAGGTCAACAAGGGTGAAACGACCCTCCTTTCAGGACTGCTCGAACCCTTACCCATCCCTCCACAGATTTGGACAACTATTTCTATGGATTTCCTAGAAGCGCTCCAGTGGTATCGTACCACATCTCAAAGGACACCATATGAATCAGTCTTTGTACATGCACCACCATTTCTTCTTCCATACACCTTCAGCAGCTCCCCAGTTCAGGCAATTGACTCAATTCTTCGAAACCGTGATCAACTTCTTCTCATTCTGTAGGACAATTTTCACATGGCAAGAATTCGACTGAAACAACAAGCCGATCAACACCGTTCTGAGCGCACTTTTCACATCGCTGATATGGTTCTTCTTCATCTATAGCCTTCCATGCAATTCTCCCTGAAACTCCAAAGGTGCCAGTGGCTCGGAATGCAACCTGAGGATGCTACAGGGGACCCACTCCTTCAGATTCTACATCAATTTACACATCTAAAGCTTTGAGGACAAAGCTTTTTTCTAAGGGAGAGGGGATGTTAGGAACCCATGTCTTTACTTTGTTAGTATATTGTTGTTGGACGCATATGCTTTGTAAGTCGTCCCGTAGTATTTGTTGATCCATAGTTTATATTAGCCCATAGTATTGACCCATAGTATTGGACGCATATGCTTTATAAGTCGTCCCATAGTATTATATGTCCCATGGTTTTGACTCATATTATTGGTGCCTAGACTTAGCCCATGGTTTGTATTGACACATAGTATTGACCCATGGTATTGGTGCCTAGACTTAGTATATAAGTGTGTGTTGAGGCCTATGAAGGCACTGTGAAGTTAATTGTATTGAGCTTGCTCAAAGGAGGTTGCCCCCTCGAAGTGGCCCGTGATCAATATACAAGTGATTCTGAGTCTATTATTTATGATATCTCATGTA
Source organism: Larix kaempferi (assembly GCA_027924585.1). Classification (NCBI taxonomy): domain Eukaryota; kingdom Viridiplantae; phylum Streptophyta; class Pinopsida; order Pinales; family Pinaceae; genus Larix; species Larix kaempferi. Next base: position 118,049 of record BSBM01001364.1, read on the forward strand.
TTTGCATTAATTAATTATTGCAGGTTCATCACATTGACATTGTATGTAGTTGGATGCTTGTACCAACGATCAAGTGTGTAAAGTGATACACTCGCGACCTTGGTCTATAATCCGTGTATGCGTAGCCATTTCTCTTTGGTCCCTTTCCATCCACTATAAGATATTCCCCCTGAACAACCATTGAGCCAGTCAGAAAGGTAATGCCTTCACTATCCGTTAATGATGCGAGGAGGGGTTGCTTCCCCTGGATGCATCGTGCCAACCAATAATTCATCCCAATTTCATTGTCTGCCGGGGCGGCAACTATGTAGATGTGTCCTGCAAAAATGCATTTTAAGGTCATATTCCAACAAGTAGTGGTTTGATAACTTGTATAATTACAAAAACAAGGAGGGAACTGGGATATGCATGCAGAAATGTTTACCTGGCTGTACAAGATCATATATATGATCATATTCATTTGAAATAGAGGATTGGCCTTCCTCTAACTGGATTGTTTCAACAACTACACGTGGGTCCACTGCAAGTGATACATGATCCCATTCATCAACCCAATCCATTGATTCGTACTCATCCCACTCACAATTGCTGCAAGACCCACAAAAGCAAGCAAGTTTTCACGTCCATATTTCAAATAATGGGTTGTTTGAGCTTCGAACCGAATGAAATCCATGAGTGCCTTGGACAGTACTACAACTATAAGAACGCGATCGATCTATATCAACTACATTCCATAAATTTCTGACAACATGTCCTCTATCTGACATTTTTTCTTTGCACCATCAAACTATGGATTCTGCACCATGAATATGAGGGTCTCTCGTGCACCTCATCTCCTCCCTTCGTAGGGCAGTTTTGAGACATGCTCCAGAGTCCAACCCCATCGTGATCTCCCTTTCCATGCCCGGTCTCAAAATAGTTCCATACATGCTGCACATCATAAGTCTTGTGCAAAATACTCAACCACTGGAATACACGTGCATTTTTGAACTGGCCTGCACAACCATCTGACCATATCCAATGCCGATCCATATGTATACCTCTATCCTTTAGCTGATCATAGAAAATTTTGAAGCAATGCTACACGTAATGCAGGTCGTGGCACCTGTCATCACTGATGTAGAAGTTGGTCTCTTTCAATATTATCCTCTTGTCGTTGCTGCCCTCCGGCGCATGCCTATATGTGATATGGACCATTATGCTAACTTGGTCTGAATGGTAGTATTGACTTTGAATCTCATTATGTGGCTGTAGGGTGTAGTTTTCCGCAAAGTCCACAACCGACAATATTGTGTCCCTGCACTGTCTGTACTATTCATCCTGCCATCGTGCTACATGGACGTGCTGTACATACTGCTCAGTCTTTTGGTAGAATTCGTTCATGAATTTGCAAATTTGTACCTGGTGCCACAAAACCAAGGGCATTAATACAACGTGACATTTTCAATCTGAATATATATGTACAAATTCAACATGTACAGTATGAAAGCATGCAAACTTAGATTACCTGTGACTTCACCAATGCAATTTTTTTGCTTTCCTTCGAACTATCTACTTGATATGTTATGTACTGGAAGTTCTGCATTTCTACTGACATCCTCCCAAATTCGTGCTCCGCGGTTGCGTGGATGCAACAACTCAATAATGCAAATCCACTGCAACTGGAACATGTCCCATATAAACATGATCTTTTATAATATTTTTGTCCTTCATATCTTGGACACATTATTCTATGTATAAATTCTCTGGATGCATTCAGTGGTTGTAACGATGGGCAATCCTGCACAATGTTAGTATGCAAACCACAAAATATATGTCTATATGTATCATAATAGTACTCAAATTCTACATGGTATCTACAACAACATGTATTGCGATCAATGCAAATTCTAACATACCAGGGTTTGCATTTTTCAAAGGAGCTTTGGCCCAAGTTCAATTGTGTGTGCTCATTCTTGAACCTCTCATAGAGTTCTGTTTGTGTCATGTCAAGGAAGTGCTTTCCATGGGGTTCACCCCCCCTAACACATTTTCTCAACTTTAAAACATCTCTTTGATTCGATGACAGTCTAGTGTTATCATGCCAAAACTTTTGCACTAGTTCTTTAACAACATCAATGAGCTTCATGCCTAAACGAGGTAACCTACCAACAAAGTCCCAACAATCTTTTTGACCTGGGGTCTCAAGTGTTTCTCTAATGGCAGAATACTTTTGAAGAGTCTTTCTATCTACTTTAAAGATTTTACATGTGTGTGATAGTAGGTGACGTTGCCTTGTGGATTTGTCTACAATCGATTCCGACAGTACACAACGGGCCGCATTAAAATCTTTTGTACGAGAATTTTTTCCAATCAAATTAAATGCAGATTGTAGATTTCTACAACATGATTGTTGGCCTATGAACTTCTAACTACCTTTATGGAAAAAATTCTCCTAACATCAGCTCGACAATGTGATTTTAACAAAGCAAGAAACAATTGACATTTTGTTGCATCACTTTTGGATTCAATTTTTTTTTTGATTATCTTGCTACAATGGAAATCAATAGTGCATTTTTGCATCTTACCTTCAAGTCCTGAAAATGAACTTTCATCCACATGAATACGTCTAGGAGTTCTTCGTCGTCCGATTGATAGTCGAGGAAAGGGAGTCAGCAAGGAAGTACGAGTCTCGTCAATGGTTTGTTGTGGCCCTTCGTTCACAAATTGGTTCTGCAAGGGAGTGTGTTCGCCATGTGTGTGCTCTTCTTGGGGAGGTTTCCAATTAAGAACTTGTTCAACATCCATCCCTTCATACTCGACATCATGCAAGATTTGATTGACTTCAACCACTTCGTCATTGCTTATTGATGGATCTAAGGCACTAACATTTTGATTTCTACGGTTTTGCATGTACAACTTGGCATTTTCTCTTATCTAATGGGCCTTTTTAGGGGGCAGCAGGTTCCTTCTAGAATTTCTTTTATTATTACGTATGTTTCCCATATTCAATGCGTTTTTTAGAAAAACAAAAATATCACCCCTGCAAGAATGAACAACAAACAAGATATTAAAACTTGATGTGCATGATTATTAAAGCTCGATGTAGCAATTGATTATGTACAACATCTAGTGAGAATGTTTTCATATAATCTTAAAATCTCATACTCACTTCATTTTCATGGTATGGATGAGGGAAAATAGCCCCAAAAGACTAAGAGTTTTCAATTGTTTAGGTGTTTGTGTGAGTTGTTGTAGTGAAACCATGAGGAATTCAACAAATATTTGTCTACTAGATGGAGGAATGCGATTATGAAATGTTATTGGTGGTGATGCAAATAATTTTTTTTTATTATCTTCATGAAAGGTTGAAAGCATTGCTTGGTGCATGTTGTAGTTTTTTTTTGGTAAGATGTTTTTATTGTCTATGTTGAAGATTAAAAAGACTAAAATAGATCTATCATACAATTCATGAAGGAAAACTAAAATAGATTCCATTCAAACAAGTGAATGAAGACTAAAATACATTTAACAAGATAAAATTGTCACCATACCTCAAGGATTATGATTGCTCTTTGCTTCAAATGTAAAATGCTCCTTTGATGTGTCCACTATATGTAAGAAGAGTTCATGTGTGTCCAAGTAGCATGAGAATTCAATCCAAGGAGCCAAATAGAGTCCAACTGTTGTGTATTCACTCAAATGATTCAAATAGAGCCCAAGAGGTGTGTATTCAATCCAAATAGCCAAATAAAGCCCCAAATGTTGTGTATTGTATCCAAATGATCAAGGAGGCACCAAATGGTGATTGAATTCAACATAAAATGGTGATTCTTGTAGGACTATGCGTGAAAAGAGCCAACAAAATGCGATGAAGCAGGGAGAAAATGCGGGAGAAGAGCACAGGTGTTTTTCTAAATTTCATCTTCAGCAGGAACGCATGCGCACCAGAGGCATGTGCGCGCCTCTGCTGAACGTTGTATAGTTTGGTGGGTAATGTTCACTACATTTATTACCCAACAAATGTAAATGTGTCGGTTTATTCCTAGAGTCCCTCCCCCATAAAAGCCTTTAGGCCCTATTCTAACCCATAATCCTAAGTGCATCTAAGTGCTTCTAGGTGTTTAGGGGTGATGATGGAGATGTTGATGAGGAAGGGGGAGATGACAATGAAGATGAGGATGATGATGATGATGATGAATATGTCAAGATGATGATGACGATGGTGATGAGGACATGGTGATGATGATGATGAAGATGATGATGATGATGATGATGATGATGATGATGAATATTTCAAGATGATGATGACGATGGTGATGAGGACATGGTGATGATGATGATGAAGATGAGGATGATGATGGAGAAGTTGATGAGGAAGGGGGAGATGACAATGAAGATGAGGAGGATGATGCAGATGATGATGATGATGATGAAGATGATGATGATGATGATTATGTCAAGATGATGATGACGATGGTGATGAGGACATGGTGATGATGATGATGATGATGGAGAAGTTGATGAGGAACGGGGAGATGACAATGAAGATGAGGAGGATGATGCAGATGATGATGATGATGGTGAAGATGATGATGATGATGATGATTATGAATATGTCAAGATGATGATGACGATGGTGATGAGGACATGGTGATGATGATGATGGAGATGTTGATGAGGAAGGGGGAGATGATAATGACGATGAGGAGGATGATGCAGATGATGATGATGATGGTGAAGATGATGATGATGATGAATATGTCAAGATGATGATGATGATGGTGATGAGGACATGGTGATGATGATGATGAAGATGATGATGATGATGGAGATGTTGATGAGGAAGGGGGAGATGACAATGACGATGAGGAGGATGATGCAGATGATGATGATGATGGTGAAGATGATGATGATGATGGTGATGATGATGATGATGTTGGTGATGATGAAGAGGAGGACGATGATGATGATGATGATGATGAGGATGATGGTGATGAGGATGATGGTGATGATGATGATGATGGTGATGGTGATGATGATGATGAAGAATATGTTGATGATGATGATCGTGATCATCATCATCATCATCATCATCATGATCATCTTTATCACCATCATCATCATCATCTTCATCACCATCATCCTTATCTCCATCATCATCATCTTGTTCATAATCATCACCATCATGATCGTGATCATCATCATCACCATCTTCATCACCATCATCATCATCATCATCCTCATCACCATCATCCTCATCTCCATTATCATCATCATACTCATGACGCTGATGATGATGATGAATAATATGGTGATGATGATGATGATGAAGATGAATATGGTGATGGTGATGATCATGATACTGATGACACTGATGATGATGATGATGAATATGGTGATGATGATGATGATGATGATGATGACGATGATTATGATGAAGATCATGATGATGATGATGAATATGGTGATGATGATGATGAAGATGAAGATGATGATGAAGAGGAGGACGATGATGATGATGAGGATGATGGTGATGATGATGAAGATGATGATGATGATGATCATCAACATCTTCATCACCATCACCATCATCATCATCATCATCTCATCATCACCATAATCATCCTCATAACCATCATCCTCTTCATCATCATCATCATCATCACCATCATCATCCTCATCCTCATCATCATCTTCATTACCATTGTCATCATCATCAACATCTTCATCATCATCACCATCAACATCATCATCATCATCATCATCATCATCATCATCATCATCTCATCATATTCATCATCACCATCATCATCACCACCATCATCATCACCACCACCATCATCGTCATCGTTGTCATCTCCCCCTTCCTCATCAACATATCCATCATCATGAGATCAACATCTCCATCATCATCATCATCATATTCATCACCATCGTCATCATCATCAACATATTCATATCCATCATCATCATATTCTTCATCCTCATCACCGTCATCATCATCATCATCACCATCACCATCATCATCATCATCATCTCATCATCACCATCATCATCACCATCAACATCTTCATCATCATTGCCATCTCCCCCTTCCTCATCAACATCTCCAACATCATCATCTTCTTCATCATCATCAACATCATCTTCATCACCATCGTCATCATCATCAACATCTTCACCATCATCACCATCATCACCATCATCACCATCATCACCATCATCAATTCATCACCATGATGATGATGATGGTGATGGTGATGATGGTGATGAAGATGATGATGGTGATGATGGTGAAGATGTTGATGATGATGACGATGGTGATGAAGATGATGTTGATGATGATGAGGAAGATGATGATGATGATGAAGATGTTGATGAGGAAGGGGGAGATGGAAATGATGATGAGGATGTTGATGGTGATGATGATGGTGATGATGAGATGATGATGATGGTGATGGTGATGAAGAAGGGGGAGATGCCAATGATGATGAAGATGTTGATGGTGATGATGAGATGATGATGATGATGGTGATGGTGATCAAGATGTTGATGATGATGACGATGGTGATGAAGATGATGATGATGATGATGAAGAATATGATGATGATGGAGATGTTGATGAGGAAGGGGGAGATGACAATGATGATGAAGAGGAGGACGATGATGATGATGAGGATGATGGTGATGATGATGCATATGAATAATCATCATCATCATATTCATCACCATCATCATCATCATCCTAATCACCAGCATTCTCATCACCATTACCATCGTTGTCGTCATCATCATCATCACCATAAACATAATCATCCTCCTCATCATATTCATCACCATCGTCATCATCATCAACATCTTCATCATCATCACCATCATCACCATCATCAATTCATCACCATGATAATGATGATGGTGATGGTGATGGTGATGAGGATGAAGAAGATGATGACGATGGTGATGAAGATGATGTTGATGATGATGAGGAAGAAGATGATGATGATGGAGATGTTTATGATGAAGGGGGAGATGGAAATGATGATGAAGATGTTGATGGTGATGATGAGATGATGATGATGATGATGATGGTGATGGTGATGAAGAAGGGGGAGATGACAATGATGATGAAGATGCTGATGGTGATGATGATGTTGATGATGATAGTGATGATGATTATGATGATTATGATGATGATGATGGTGATGGTGATCAAGATGTTGATGATGATGATGATGGTGATGAAGATGATGATGATGAAGAATATGATGATTATGGAGATGTTGATGAGGAAGGGGGAGATGACAATGATGATGAAGAGGAGGACGATGATGATGATGATGATGAGGATGATGGTGATGATGATGCATATGAATCATCATCATAATTATCATCATCATCATCATCTTCATCACCATCATCATCATCATCCTCATCACCATCATTCTCATAACCATCACCATTGTCATCATCATCATAAGCATCACCATCATCATCATCATCCTCATCATCCTCATCATCATCTTCATCACCATCATCATCATCATCAACATCTTCATCATCATCACCATCATCATCGTCATCATCATCTCATCATCATCATCATCACCATCATCATCACCATCAACATCACCATCAAGATCTTCATCATCATTGTCATCTCCCCTTTCCTCAACAACATCTCCATCATCATCTTCATCCTCATCACCATCATTCTCATCACCATCGCCATCGTCATCATCATGATGATCATTACCATGATCATCATCATCCTCATCATCATCTTCATCACCATCGTCATCATCATCAGCATCTTCATCATTGTCACCATCATAATCGTCATCATCATCATCATCATCACCATCATCGTCACCATCAACATCACCATCAACATATTTATCATCATTGTCATCTCCCCCTTCCTCATCAACATCTCCATCATCATCATCATCATCTTCATCACCATCGTCACATCATCAACATCTTCATCTCCGTCATCATCATCTTCTTCATCCTCAACACCCTCATCATCATCACCATCATCATAATCATCATCATCAGCATACTCATCACCATCACCACCATCATCATCACCATCATCACCATCATCATCTCATCATCACCATCATCATCACCATATTCATCACCATCATCATCTTCTTCTTCATCATCATCAACATCATCTTCTTCTTCATCACCATCATCATCATCATCAACATCTTCATCACCATCACCATCACCATCATCATCATCTCATCATCACCATCATCATCCTCATCACCTTCATCATCATCATCATCCTCATCATCATCTTCATCACCATTTTCATCATCATCAATATCTTCATCTTCATCATCATCTTCTTCATCACCATCGTCATCATCATCAACATCTTCATGACCATCACCATCACCATCACCATCACCATCAACATCTTCATCATCATTGTCATGTCCCCCTTCCTCATCAACATCTCCATTATCATCATCTTTTTCTTCATCACCATCGTCATCATCATCAACATCTTCATCACCATCACCATCATCATCATCATCATCTCATCATCACCATCATCATCCTCATCACCATCATGAGAAAGGAAATTAAAGAAAACATATAAAGGGATACCTTGTTTTTGAAAAATAAAATGTGTGCGCAAACAATGCGCACGCGCATATAAATCCACGTGCACGCCTATAGACACGCATGCGCGCAGTTACGTGTGTGCGCCACATATGTGTGCACGCGTGTCTAAATCCAAATTATTTTTGGCGCCCTTGCAGGCTTCGAATTAGCTTCGGATTGCACCTTGAGGCTCGGTCTGATTTATGGAAGAACACATCAAAAGCTGTAACTTCATGTTTTTCACAACTAGTTCCACATATGCTCCACGAGTGCACTGCAGATGAAATTGCACACACTTGTCGAGCTCTGTGTGCAGATTCTAAATATATAATTTTAGAATAGATCTGTTGTTGTTTTCTATTTTTAATTCATTTTTAACTGCACTCATGTCAAATTTGTAAAAAACATAGGTCGTTTATTTGGCCTATAACTTTTGATTGGCTTAACTATTTCGAAAATGGAAAAGAACCCACCATAGAGTACGCAAATACCTACAACCTAAAAAAAAAAGTATTTTGATTATTTTTAGACCATGATATGGTGGATCAAAACTTGACCATGTCCTTTTAGGGCTTCACTGACTTCGGTAATTTAAAAAAAAATAAAATTAACAACAAAACAGTCTTTCTAGGTGAGAGCACGTTGGTGGTTGGCGCCAGTTGAAACTTGGATTGTAACACCCTCAATGTATTAGTCTGTTTAGTACCTGCATATTTCCTAGCTTTGCGTGAACACACGACCTTCATATGCCACCATTCCTGTTGCCTCTTATATCCAATTTGCAAACTATGTGGTGAATACACGTGTATGGTCGAGGTTTACTTGTCCGTGCAGATGAGAAGCTTCCATTTGGAACTGCGTGGAAGCTTGTGCACAATAATTGTGCTGCAGAACTGGATCAAATATTCTACATTGAAGAAGTGTTCCAAGTGCTGGAGTTGAAGCTTGTTGAAGAAAATAAATCATTGGTGGTGAACAGTATTTTAGTGACCTTGACACATCGACAATTTGCATCATCAAAGGACTTAGAGCATCATTCAACGTTTGAATTTTGGAGATCAATTCAAATTTCAAATAGGTATTTTTGTAAGTTCTTGTACATTTTGGTGCTTGTAATTATGTTGAATTGTACTTCGGTGCATTCTCGGATGAAACCGACACCCTTCATTCTTTTGAGTCTGAGTCTTATTTGTAAAGGGTGGAATTGCAAGAATCCCTTGTTAAAGTTCAGCCAGTCATAGTTTATCAATGGCAAGATCAAATGGCCTTGTAGAGTTACTGAACACTCTACTATTTTCCTTTGTCAGCAACACTGTCATGATCGACAAGAGCACTCTCACTCACATAAGATATTGTGTAAAAGATTCACAAGACAGTCTTGATTTCCTACAACTTGAGTTGTAGCTTCAAAAATAAGAAATACATTCTGAACCTGCTCATGTTCAAAAGAATACCCTTCATAATTCTATTCAGCATCATACACAGAATAATGCCACTTTAGAAGTACATGAGAAAATCAGTGGCACACCATCAAAAGTGAAAGAGAATGAAGATGAAAACATGCATGCAGAGGTTCTGCTTGCTCCTTCCAAGCCCATCATCAGACCATGGGAAGAGATCAACCATAACAAGCATAGAACCGACCTTGGATATGACAAGGAAGTGACAGTTCACATTCCCGATTTCTCCAAGCCTATCCAGTTTCAGAGTGCTGGATTCATCCATGAGAGTTCATCTTCATCCAAAATAGTTGAGAGTTCGACATACCAACACTGTGCTCGAGTTGGCCACATGAAAGATCATTATTTTGATCTTCACCCTTGTAAGGAATGTGGAAAACATACACACTCATCATACAGATGCTTCAGTTTGAAGAAACCTGCAAGAGAGAAGATTCATTATGGTTGGATTGATTATTGGAAATGGTCATCAACAACCAAGAATATTTATAAGTCATACCGAAGAGTTCATTCATGAGTATTGACACATCTTGTAGTTGAGACATCTTATTATCCTCTCTTTGTACCTGACAGAGGGGAACATGACGTCAGGCGTCAATTTTTGAAGCCTCCATCTAACAACAAGCAACCATGGTCCTCTACAAGTAAGATCGATCAAACAAGCAAGATTCGCATCTAGTTTCAGAGGCCAGATTCAGTGATATATACACTCATACAGAATAGATATAGATGACATAGAGTATTCATGTGTTATCTGTCTAGTTGTGACACCATGAGACTCTCCTCTCCTCACATTATTCCTAACAGGGGGGGATGAAGATTGTCAGTAACAAGTGAGCCAGTACAAGCAAACCGGAACAAGCAAGCCTGTGAAGAGATATGTTCGATTGAGCTCTAGAGTTGGTGGTCATCCTAAAACCACTGGTATTGAGAGCACCTTCATTTAGAAGAAGCATATGCAAGCTTCTAGCTAACTTGGAAAATAGTTGTCAATATGTAAATGTTTAGCAAGTTGCAACTGTTCACTTCCTCTTTTCATCTCTCCACTTGGTTTGGTGTCATCCCATCTGATATAGGGGCATCAGGACCTAGGCGAAACAATCGAAGTTGATCGACATAAGAGGGTTGACCAGGGGGATTGCCGACGACCACTAGTATGAAGGATACTGGCAGTCGAAACCATGTAGTTGAGCAGGAAGCTATTGAAGTAGGGTCGACAGGAGCGAAAGTCGACAAGAGGTCGAACACCGACACCAAAAAAAGTGACAAAGGCCAAGTGAGGAGGATGGGGCAGACTAGCAGCCGTGGAGACTAAGTGAAGCCGAAAGGTTAAGTCGAGGATTGAGAAACCACAGAATGGTCGACATGTCAAAGAGGATAGTGATAAGACCGACAACTGTAGAAAAGTCAGAGAGGTGAAGAATTCAAGGCAACATACCTGCAGCCGTTGTGGGTTGTTGAGGAAGTTAATGACAATTAAGAAGGTGGTTGAGACCGGGATGGGTGTCGCAATAGGAAGAGGTTTTGCAGGACGATCAGGGGGAACTGACAACTGCAGGATCCGTCAGGTCATAGGTCGAGTGGGGGATAGAGAAGGACGTCTCGGGGAATCCAGTCGGAGTGGATCTCGGGAACAACAACAGAGCATAGTAGAAGACTGGTGTGGAGGCATAGAGGAGAGGATCAATCATTCATTCTTTTCATTCACTAGATGATCGGAAGAAGGAGAGGATCACATACAGAGGGAGAAACACACTGAGACAAACAGAGATTTACTTCTGTATATTGTAACAGGATAAGGATGACTAGTTTATTAGTTTGCATGTAAATTTGTAATTGATTCAAGTAATAGAAGACAACTTCTTGGCATTTCTAGTTCACATCTAGTCTTTGTGAGTGCTTGTGTGTTTGCTGTGTGTTATAGTTAAGCAAGAGAGTCCGATCGACCTGCCCTGGCGTCAGGTGGTATCAGAGCAACATTATCCTGAGAATAGGAAGATCCTGCTAGTGTGTGAACAACTCCAACTGCGGTTGGGTAGAGTTGTGCGTGAGTGGTGAAAGTCTGGTTGCGATTAGACGAGATGAGATTTCAACTGTGGTTGAAATAATGGCACAAAGAGGTGTAAATGTTCATGGAGTAGGATGAAGAGCGTGAGGCGCATGAGTTACAGTTGATTGTGAAATTTTCGATGAGTGCATGAGAACAATGAGAAGTTTGACCAATGAGGTCGCAACGATCAAAGAAATCCAGATACGTGGATGCATTCCCGATGCACTTGGCCACAGTGACGAAGAAGTCGAGGAGGTGGAATCTCGGGAAGCAGTGGAAGAAGAACCAAAAGATAAACTGATCAAGTTACTGATAGAGATGAGGGGTAAGACAAAGATGGATGTACGTACCTACTCAAGAAGTCTAGATCCAGAAGACTTAATAGACTGGTTCAGAGAGATGGAGAAATACTTCGACATAGAGCAGATAGAGGATCCTAAAAGGGTTAAAACGACATGTCTGAGGTTGAAGGGTCATGCCTCATTGTGGTGGGACAATGTATAGGCTGATAGAGTCAAGAAAGGCAAGGATAAAATCAAGTCTTGGGACAAAATGGTTTCCAAGATGAAAGGGAAGTTCCTGCCTAGTGACTATGTGATTTCCTTGTTTAGGAAGTTACAAAACTTTCGACAGAAAGAGATGGCCGTGAAGGAATACACATAATAGTTCTACATACTGTCGATTAGATCCGGTCAAACCATTGAAGGTGAAGAAGCAGTCGCCATATATGTGAACGGATTGAAATATGTTATACAGGATGAGTTGAGCCTGTCGAGGTTCAAAGCGGTTGGTGAAGCCTACCAGTTAGCTCTGAAGGTAGAAAAAAAACGGTCGAGAAGAACCGCATCTACCAGAGGAAGGATGACTAGTCGAGGTGCGAATACTATTTCCACGAGGGGACAAAGTAGTAGAACCAAGAGAGAAGCCGTCGAAGACGATCGACGTGCAGAAGGGACAATGACCAGAGAGAAAGCACAGGGAAACCGATTGGAAGGTCGAGATACCCACGGTCGGGGTGCGTTTGGTCGAAATGGACTAGCAGAAAAGAAAGGAGCTGACAGAATAGCTATAGTATGTTATAAGTGTCGCGGTGTGGGACACAAAGCTGATGAGTGCCCGAAGAATCTACACGCAATAGAGGATTCGAAACCCAGACGTCGACGAGATGAACAAGGTGACGAGAAGACGGATTCAACATCCGACAGTGTTGAAGATGGTAGAGGAAAAGGTTGAAACATGACGACCAAGAGAATGTTGTTCTAGGAAAACCAACGTGAAGAGAAGGAGCCGACACAACCAAAGGCCATATTTCGAACCAAAGTGCTAATCAAAGACAGATACTGCAAGACCATTGTCGATGGTGGCAGTACAAAGAGTTTAGTGTCGACGAAGGTCATTGACAAGTTGGGTTTGAGATGTCAACAACACCCAAATCCATACAAGATATCCTGGTTACAAAAAGGACATCATGTGAAGGTAACCAGATAGTACATGATCAACTTTAAAGTTGGGAAACTTGAAGAGAGTGTACTGTGCGACGTAATCCCAATGGACGCTTGTCATCTATTGTTAGGGAGGCCATGGAAATATGATTAGAAGATGATCTATGATGGTCGAGCCAACACTGTCATAGTGTGGAAAAATGGCACACGGAGGATGTTGAAGCCAAAGCAGGAGGATTGCGCCGACTGCAAGTAGGGAGAAAACAACTATTGGGAGAAGCGAGTGCTGATGTGCTCAACGAAGGAATTCCTAGCAGAGGAAGAGAAACAATCGGGATGTTTCGCCATCATTCCGAAAGGACCATGTGTTGAAAGGATGACGACGGAGAGAGTTCCGGTCAAAGTTGAAGAAATGATCGACGAGTTTAAGACCATAATGGTCGATGAGGCACCGACAATATTGTTGTCGACAAGAAGCATATCCCATCAGATTGACTTGATTCCAGGATCGATTTTTCCAAACAAGGAACCACATAGAATGACTCCGACAGAGGGTCAGGAACTCAATTGACAAGTCAAGGAGTTGTTGGACAAAAGATTGATCAGAGAAAGTTTGAGCCCATGTGCGGTACCAGCTGTACTAGCACTGAAGAAGGGTGGAGAATGGAGGATGTATATAGACTCTAGAGCTATCAATAAGACACGATCAAGTACAGGTTTCCATTTCCAAGGATGGATGACTTGATGGATTTCTTGAGTGGAGAAAGATACTTCACCAAGATTGACCTAAAGAGTGGGTATCACCAGATTAGGGTCAGAGAAGGCGATGAATGGAAGGCAACCTTCAAGATGAAGGAAGGACTGTATGAGTAGTTAGTCATACCCTTTGGATTGAATAATGCACCCAGTATGTTCATGAGATTGATGAACGAATTACTGAAGCCATTCTTGGGAAAGTTCGTCGTAGTGTACCTCGATGACATATTGATATTCAGTCGAACCAAAGGTGAACATTTGTAGCACATTCGAAAAGTGTTGCGGAAGATGCAGGAAGAGAAGCTAATGGTGAACCTGCAGAAGTGATTCCTCATGAAGGAAGAACTCGTGTACTTGGGATTCGTAATCTCGGGTAAAGGGTTAGTGATGGACCCGGAAAAGGTGAAGGCTATATTGGAGTGGCCAGAACCGACGACCATGATAGGAGTGTGGAGTTTTCATGGACTTCTTATTTTCTACTCGAAGTTCATTAGATGATTCAGTTGAATATGTGCATCGTTGATAGAGTGAATGAAGAAAGGGGAGTTCAAGTGGATGGAAGCTTCCCAAAAATACTTTGACAAGTTGAAGTAGAAGGTGACAGAGAGCCCAGTGTTAGCTCTCCTATATTTCAACAAAGTTTTCCAAGTCGATTGCGATGTGACTGGAATGGAAATTGGCACAGTGTTGAGACAGGAGGGTCGATCAATTGCATTCTTCATCGAAAAGTTGGATGAAGCGAAGCAGAAATATTCGGTCTACGACCAGGAGTTCTATGCTATTGTCCAAGCATTAAAGAAGTGGAGGCATTATTTTCTACCCAAGGAATTTGTGTTATACACATACCACCAAGCGTTGAGGTACTTGAATACTTAGTCGAAGTTGAATAAGCGACACATGAAGTGGGTTGAATTTTTGCAGGGATATAATTTCATGTTGCGACATAAGTTCGACAAGTCGAACAAGGTTGCCAACGCGCTGAGTCGAAGAGTTGCATTGCTGAACACGACAACAGTTCAGGCAATGGGAATAGAGTCAGTGAAGACAAAGTGTGAGACTGACAAGGATTTTGCGAAAGCATGGAAGGCTAGTCACGAACCATGGAGTGTCGAAAAAACTCCATACTTGGATTACTTTATCTAAGAAGGATACCTATTCAAGGGACAACAATTATGTATTTCCATGGGATCCGTAAGAGAAAACCTAATCTTAGAACTGCATAGTGGTGGATTAGCAGGTCATTTTGGCATCGACAAGACCAAGGCGTTGGTCGAAGAAAAGTATTATTGGCCAGGAATGATGACAGATGTCGGTAGGTGGGTACAACAGTTTTGAATTTGCCAGTTGGAAAATGGGCGAAGTCAGGATATGGGGCTACATGCACCATTTCTAGTGCCAAATACCCCATGGGAGCACCTGAGCATGGATTTTGTGCTGGGATTGCCGAAGAAACCACAAGTTAACAATTAAATCTTTGTGATAGTCGACATATTTTTGAAAATGGCACACTTTATTCCGTGTCGGAAGACAAGTGACGCCACAATCATTGCTGTACTATTCATCAAGGAGATAGTCAGATTGCATGGGTTTCCAAAGAGTATAACATCAGACATAGATACCAAGTTTATGGGTCATTTCTGGAGAACCTTGTGGAAGAATCTAGACACAAAGTTGCAATTTAGTTCAGCATACCATCCACAGACTGATGGACAGACCAAGGTAGTAAACACAATTTTGGGAAAACTTTTGAGATGTTTGACGACCGACAGACCCAAGCAGTGGGAGAACATGTTTGCACAAGCATAATTCGCATACAACAATTCTGTGAATCGGTCGACAAGTATGATCCCATTCCAGATTTTTCAAGGTCGAAGTCCACATGGTGTGGTGGATTTGGTTGCGATACCAACGGAGATCAGAAAGAGTGCATATGCGGAAACATTTATGGAACATATGAAAGAAGCACATGAAGATGTACGCAAGCGCATTGAAAAGAGAAACACGTCATACAAGTTGAGAGCTGATAGGAATAAGAGGCTACAGTCGTTCAGTGAGGGAGACTTAGTCCATGCGCACTTGAGGAAAGAGAGGTTCCCTACAAGAACATACAACAAGCTGAAGCTGAAGAAGATTGGACCATGTAAGATCCTGAAAAATATTTTGGACAATGCTTATGTGTTGGAGCTGCCAATAGAATTGAATATTTCTCCTATGTTCAATGTATCAAATATGTACAAGTATGGAGAAGGTTCAACAAGCAGCAATGTGGAAGTGTCGAATATCGACTGGATAGGGAAAATTCCAGGTTGACACAAAGAAGAGATCGCCAAAGTAGTGGATGAACGCGAAATCAGACGCACGAGGAGTTCGCACAAGAAAGAATATTTAGTCCGATGGAGGGATGATGAATCGAATGAGGTGACATGGATTTCAGAAGAAGAGTACATGAGACTGATAGAGAAGTCAAGTTCTCTTTCACCTGGGGAGACTGATGCAGGGGAATTTGGACCTAGGCGAAACAGTCAAAGTTGATCGACAGAAGAGGGTCGACTAGGGGGATTGTCGACAACCACTGGTATGAAGGAGACTGGCAATCAAAGCCATGTAGTCTAGCAGGAAGCTCTGGAAGTAGGGTCGATAGGAGAGCAAGTCAACAAGAGGCCGAACAACGAAACCGACGAAAGCAGAAAAGGCCAAGCAAGGAGGATGGGGAGGACTAGAAGGCATGGAGACTAAGTGAAGTCGATAGGTTAAGTCAAGGACTGAAGAAGCGTAGAATGGTTGACATGTCAAAGAGGACAATGATAAGGCCAAAAACTGTAGCAAATTCAGAGAGGTGCAGAATTCAAGGCAACATACTTGTAGTCATTGTGGGTTGTTGAGGAAGTTAATGACAACTAAGAAGGTGGTTGAGACCAGGCCATGTATCGCCACAGGAGGAGGTTGTGCAGGACATTCAGGGGGCGCTGACAACTACAGGATCCGTCAGGTCAGAGGTCAAGTGACGGATAGAGAAGGATGTCTCAGGGAATCCAGTCAGAGTGGACCTCGGGAACAACAATAAAGTAGAGTAGAAGACTAGTGCAGAGGCTCATAGGAGATGATCAATCATTCATTCTTTTCACTCACTAGATGATCGGAAGAAGGAGAGGATCACACACAGAGGGAGAAACACACTGAGACAAACATATATTTACTTATGTATATTGTAATAGGCTAAGGCTGACTTGTTTATTAGTTTGCATGCAACTTTGTAATTGATTCAAGACATATAATCCAACTTCTTGGCATTTAAAGTTCACATCTCGTCTTTGTGAGTGCTTGTGTGTTTGCTGTGTGTTATAGTTAAGCAAGAGGGTCCGATTGACCCGCCCTTGTGTCACCATCCCAACCATTCCAGACAGAACATCTGAGCCTTTGAGCCACGCTCCAGAGAACCTTTGAGCGATTGTTATTTCCAAGTTCAAGAGTTTATTCTCAACATTGAACCACACACATAGTAGAAGATTTTAGCCTTCTGCTAGCCCATTTCGGTTGATGGTCATCCTAAGAACCATCCCTTCAGAGAGATCTTGTATTTAAAAGAAGCATGTACAAGATTCTAGCTAACTTTCTTAGTAAAGGATGTTTGAGATGGAAATGTTTAGCTAGTGGTAGCTGTCCACTTCCACTTCTTCAGCTCTCTTCTTTTTCTTGGAATCATATACACCCTTTGGATTAAGGGGGGATTTTTTGGAGTCTAATCCTCGGTGTGAGGAATATCAATGTGAAAGGGAGACCAAGAGTCACCCAGGAGTCCAAGAGTCCACTTGGGAATATGAAACCCAAGGGAAATTCTCATTGTATTTATATGTACATTTGGTTAATGGGAAATATAGTGTTCTTTCACGCTTATTCTGTTGTGCATATTCTTATATTTGGCTGTGTGTTAGCCAATCTCTCTATTTTCCTAGGAGGGAAACATAACACTTTCAAGTCCTTCTTAATGAGACCTATAAAGATTTCTACCTACAAACACAAGAACTGTTGTCATCTAACATTGCACCATTGTACTTATTCAAAAATATTGTCAAAAATGGCTCAAGAGGAAGCCATATGTTGTGTCCCTTTGTAGCAACATTTGTTGACAATATTAATTATGATTTTGGAAAAAAAAACTTTCTTTTAGTTATGCAGTCGTAGACTGAGGTATACTTTCCTCTAAGGCTTGACCTGCATATGTTTCTACCGAGTTAGTTTTTTTTGTCTTCATTGTTTTTTCCTCGTAAAAAAATAGTCAAACATTTGCATTTTATTTAAGGGTGAATCCACGAATGTGGTTCACCATTTTTGGTGGATCGCATGGGAAAAATTTGTTTTTCGGACCCTCGATCGAGGTATTTTAAAGCCCTCGATCAAGGTTTTAAATGATCGATCGAGGGTTTAAAAATACCTCGATCGAGGGCTCTAACATACCTTGATCGAGGGCTCTAACATACCTTGATTGAGGGTATTTTAAACCCTTGATTGAGGGTCTAACTGAACCCTCGATCGAGGGTTTGTTCGATCCAGAGGGAAAAAAAACAAAACAGTGCCCGGCCGGTTGTGCAGTGGCTTGACAAACCCTCGATCGAGGTTCTAAATGCTTAATCAAGGGAATGCGTCAGGGAAAAAAAAACAAAACAGGGCCCGGTCGACCCTGTTTTGTGCAGTGGCTTGAAAAACCCTCGATCGAGGGTTTTCTCAATTGAGGGTTTGCTCGATCGAGGGAATGCGACAGGGAAAAAAAAAACAAAACAGGGCCCGGTTGGCCCTGTTTTGTGCAGTGGCTTGACAGAGATGGAAATAGCAGCGACCCGTGACCTCGACTGAGCACACGCTCGACGCCACCTCCCCACAGCGACGCCACCTCGCCACACGGACGCCATCATGTCATCTGTTCCACCAGGTGGGTAGAATTCCACCATTTTTTTTGTTATTTAAAAAAAAATATATATTTTGTATTTGTTGTATAAATTTGTGTTTTTGATCAAATATAGTTTTAATTTGGTTTTCTAGAAATGGTTAGGATGTAGGCATTTAAACTAAACCAAGATTGAAACCGAAAACCACCATTGAAACCGAAAACCACCATTGAAACCAAACTAATTGAAAAAAAAAATCATTTGATTTAACTAAAACAAAAACCCATTTCAAACCAAAACAAAAACCAAAACCATTTGAAATTTGAAATAGATTTAGGGTTTTAGATATTTTGCAGTTATTTGTTTAAATTATTTGATTTATTTTTGTTTATATATCAACCGGTAGCGTTTCACCGCATAAATGCTACCGGTTTTATTTTAAAATGTGTTTTTACAAGTAGAAATGCTGTCCATTTTTTTTCAATCCTCCGAGAACGCCAAGAGTATTGAAAAAAAACCATTTGAAACTAAAACAAAAAACCATTTCAAAACAAAAACCAAAACTATTTGAAATTTGAAATAGGTTTAGGATTTTAAATTTATGTTGCATTTATTTGTTTAAAAATTATTTGGTATGTAAATTTGTTTATATATCAACCGGTAGCATTTCATAGCATAAATGCTATCGGTTTTATTTTAAAATGTGTTTTTACAAGCAGAAATGCTGCCAATTTTTTTTCAATCCTCCGAGAACGCCAAGAAGATTGAAAAAAAAATCATATATTAATATTAATATTAATATTATAATATAAAAAATTAAAAAATAAATATTAATAATATATATAATCATATATTATTTATTAATTTTTACTTAATTTATTTAAAAAAAAAATTTAATATTAATAATATAATATAAAAAATTAAAAAATGAATATTAATAATATATATTCATATATTATTAATCATAACCATAACCAACTTGCCAAATTGTCCTAAATAGGATCCCCTCTTAGGCTATGAAAAGTATGTCCACAATGTGAGCATCAATGAAGATAAATTGGCAATGGATGACTATAGGCCCTCTTAGAACAAGCTCATATTACCTAACATTACTTTGTCAACCTTATTATTTATAAGGAAAATACAATGAAAGAATATTATTTTATTTCTATCCTTTAAGTCTCTTGACCATAGCTTTATGATTGTTATTAAAAAATATTGGGACTAGTGGTCAAAGAGGGATACATGATTTCTCATGAAAGCATGTAGTCTATCCTTTGCAAGAAAATAAAATTCCTGAATTTTGGGCATGCACATGATTATTTGAAATTCATTCTTACTAGATTTGGGATCATAGCCTAGGTCGCCATAGTTTTTACAAACATAGAAATTATTCAAACAAGTACAATCATTATGAGAAAATTATGCACAAAAAAATGGTCATGAACAATACAAAATAATTCTTCCATTATTTTGGGAACGAGAAAATAATTATTGCTAGAACTACAAACTTTTCCCATTCGATCCGCCCAAAATGGTGAACCACATTCGTGGATTCACCCAATAAATTGGTAAGAATTTCAAGAGAAGTTATAGTTTAATATAATTGAAAAGTTTTAGCTCAATTTTGAAACTAAATTTTATATAAATAATTTATGTCAATATCGATGAAAATAAATAACTCAATTATGTTTCATTACATATATCTTATTACAGTAATAAAAAATGTTTTTTTTTAAATTTGTAATTTAATATATTTTAATTGCATATATATAATAATGTATTTAAAAAATTTTCAATTCAACTATTCAATTGCAAAAATAATTTGAATTTTATTTTTTTGCCACCTCCACCTTAGTAAACATATGTTATATAAACCACATAAATAATATAGCCATGAATGAATCAATACAACTCACAAATTTCCCCATGAAAAAACCAACTTTATTACTCTCTATGTACAATAATACTACATCAAAATAACATATGTAGATTCCTCTCTATATAAAATAATACTACATCAAGATAACATATATAGATTCCCCTCTTTAATATATTATGCTTATTGGTTTGATTCGGAGTTATGAGATCAATTTGTATTTGTTCAAATGATCAAAATACAACTTAGCTTTAAATTTTACATTAAAGAAGAGTTTGTATTTCCATATAATATGATTAATTTTGAAAATATTAACAATTTTTATTATTTAAAGTTATGAATTAAGTAAGAGGTCAAACCTTTTTTTTTATAATAAAAAAGTATTGGATGTCACTTCATATCAATATGGGATGTCCCATTATGAGAGTTGTATTAGTAGATCTTGTTCTTAAGTTTATGCAAATGGAGTGGTAAAAAGGTGAACAAATTCAATCATTTCTCCATTAAAATTATTCTCCAAATGTTAATAATTCATATTATTTGAAGTTATGAATGAAGTAAGAGGTTAAAAACGTTTTTAGAATAATAAAGTATTGGGTGTCACTTCACATCAATATGGGATGTCCCAATTATGAGAGTTGTCTTAGTGGTTTATTCTTAGGTTTATGAAAATGGAGTAGGTAAAAAGGTGAATAAATTCAATTATTTTTCCATTGAAATTATTTTCCAAATGTGATAAGGATTTCAAAAGAAATTACAGTTTAACATGATTGATGAGGAATTTGATCATAAAATTTTGTGAATAAGATATTTAACCTAACTTTAAAACTCACTCCTATATAAATAGTTTATGCTAATGTCAAAAGAAATAAATAACTAAGTTAAATGTATTACATTACATATATTGTCTCACTGCAGTGATGAATAATGATGAATACTGAGTGTTTTTTGTTTTCCAATTAATTTGTGGTAACTTGTAATTTAATGTATTTAAATTGCATATATAACCATGTGGATTTTTAGTTTTTGAAAAAATAAATCTTGCAAAATTGAATCCAAAAATCTAAAACAATGATTGTAGGAACCTTCCTCTCACTTGATGGTTGAGAATCAATAGGAGCAAACTCTAGTCCAGTGGTGGCCTTGAATTTGAATTGGAATTGAAATTGAATTTGGAATTGAATTTGAAATTTGAAATTGAAATTGAAATTTGAATTTGAATTTGAATTTGAAATGTGAAATTTGAAATAGAATTTGAAATTTGAATTGAATTTGAATTTGAAATTTGAAATGAATTTGAATTTGAAATTGAAATGTGAAATTTGGAATAGAATTTGAAATTGAAATGATAAAATTTGAAATTGAAATGTGAAATTTGAAATATAATTTGAAAGAAAATTAGAATTAGAAATTGAAATGTGATGCAGATAGTTCTGAAGAGAGATATTCAGTGCTTCGTGCTCCGCGAAGCACGAGAGGATCTGATGTCGCCCGACAGGGCGGCCATCGACAACGATCCCGTTCACCGAGGAGTGATGACAGGCCAGGGTCGGCTACCACTGTTGGCGACAGCAGGAGAGATAGTGTGTCGGTTCATCTCGACGACATACATGTGGATCCCCAGGAGGAGGATGTGCAACAAGACATAAGTGCATCAGGTGTGTATTTTTTGTTAGCACATTTTCAGTAAATTTTTAGTATATAATGCATT
Organism: Larix kaempferi; assembly: GCA_027924585.1. NCBI lineage: Eukaryota > Viridiplantae > Streptophyta > Pinopsida > Pinales > Pinaceae > Larix > Larix kaempferi. The sequence goes on from BSBM01001364.1 coordinate 140,834, forward strand.
GAATTTCAACTGCAAGTTATAATATATATTTTTAGTAACATTTGTGTTTTGGTTTGGATCGCAGGTGCCCCATCAGGGGGATTGTACGATGATGAGGTCGCACAGATCACTCTTGTTGACATCATTTCCCAGCGAGAGTGGGTGAGCTCATGTGTGGAAACTTTGAGGGAGGATTCTCCCACACGTCGATCTTTGTCGATGATGTTATCAACAGTTGATGAGATGTTGGCCCTCTACAGGAGGGTAGGACCTCTCAGTGACATTTGGCGACATTCATGCCAGAGGAGGAGACAGGGTGTCATTGGGATCCACAAATGGGAGGATGTCAAAGTCGCCATAAGAGGGCATGACATCAAGGGTGCTTTATTCAACATCCCTCGTGACCGCGCCCCCGGTTAACTGCTTAGACTCAGGGAGTTTAAGTTGGAGGTCGCTGCACCACATATATATGATAGATTCGTGGGAGTGTGGGGCATGTTCCCCCACCATGACCAGGTCCCATTGTACTTTTCAAAACATGTTTATGCAGAGTTTGTTTTGGACATGCACCCGGATTACACTAGCACAGGGTCCCAGTACTATGGGGCTGGTAGGGGAGGCTCCTACCAACGTCCTGGAGCTCGGAGGGACCCTGCCTTCGTGCCACCTGCTCCGAGGTTCGTACCGCTTCTAGATAGGGAGGTTATCAGGTCGGGGGATGAGGCACAATCATCCTAGCTTGCTGCAGAGGCTAGAGCTGACCTTACAGACTCGTTGTTCACTGCCATGGGCAGTGTTGTTGTTGTTGCGCATGTTGAGGCATCTAGACCACCCCTCCACCTGTAGAGCCAGAGATACAGTATGTCTCTAGTGTCATACTCAGGAGTTTCGATGGAGAGACCCTATTGCGGTATGCTGAGTTAGTGCGAGATGCATACTTTCAGTTATATCGTAGATGCGTCACTACAGGACAGGTATACTTTTGTACAATTATGTATATATGTTCTTCATGTTACATCATATCAATGTCGCAAATTGAATGGTCAATAATATTTAACAGAGTTGTATTCTATTGATGCATGCAGGGGACCCCATTCATGGATCAACTCTTTGGTAGCGAGCCATCGGTTGGTCCATCTGCTCGTCGCCACCCACGGATGACAGTAGTCGGGGTAAGTTATAATTTATGTTCCAATTTAATTTGTGTTTGAATATTATTTCTCAATTTAAATAATTTGTGTTTTATTTCTTAATTTTCGAGATTTTATGTTGTAGATCTTAACTTCAAATGAATTTCAAATTGTACAGGGCAACAGAAAGGAGGTAGATCCTGATTATGGACATGAGGACCGCGAAGGTCATGATGAGCTGGGTTCAGAGACACATGTGAGTTTTAATTTATGTTCCAATTCATGTTATTTAGTCACATTTAGTAATTGATTTTTGTACTTTCTGTTTCAATTTTTTACAGATAGCTTTTAAATTATGTTAAATTTAGTTTTAATTTTTAATAAATATAACTTATTACATGTAATGGCATATTACACAGGCATCGCAATAGGTGGGTGTTAATGCTACAATGGATTTCACACATGGTTGGGATGTAGCTTGAGTACATGGTCCTGATGAAGGGTCATCTACCCGTATTCCTACCCAGATCCCGGATATCACCATTGAAACGATGGATATGGTGGAATTCCTTGAGGGTTTAGAGTCTCAGAGACAGCAGCAGGCCGCTGCACATGAGGGCAGTCAGAGGGACGATCACAGGCTTCGTGGGGGTAGTGGCCGATGAGTTGATGATCTATACATTTCCATGTTTTGGATATTTTCATATTTTATATATTTTCATGTGTTTGGATGGTCTATGTATACGTTTTCATGTTTGGATATGGATTTCTATTGTTTATACATGGAATTTTATCATAAATGGACTTTGGATATGGACTTTTGGATATTTTATCATATTGATGTCTTGATGTGTATTTTGTATCTGATTTGAAATCGATTTTTTTATATATTAGATCTGGATATAGTTATTACATTTACAAATTTATGTTTTGTCATTTCAAATGTAGATTTAATGTGTAGTTACAATTTAGTTCAATTTAAAATGCAAATTTTGACTACATTACAGAACATCTTACAAAATTTAGAATTGAATACATACATTACGTTTTAAGATTGAAATTACAATTCAAATTCAATTACAATGTAAAATTTCAAATTTAATGTGTAATTTCAATTCCAAATCAATTACAATTTAAAAGCTCTTTTTCAACTACATTACAATTGCATAAATGAAATCAAAATGTAAAATTAGAATACATTTGAATTTAAAAATTGAAATTGCAATTACATTATGTTGTCTACACATCACAATTCAATTACAATTTACACATTCCAATTCAATTACAATTTAAGATTAAAATCTCAAATTTAATGTGTAATTTAAATTGAAAATTCAATGTGTTTTTGATGCATGTAGTCCAAAATGTGAAGTTCATATAATTTGATTATACAAAATGTAAAGTTCATATACTTTGATTTATATGAAGAAAGGTAAGATAAACCATTATTGCACTTTATATGTCACAAAATAAATACTTAGGCAACAAAAGTAATTAAATGCTTATTAAAAGCAAGCATGTAAAGTAATGAATGTTCACATCAACATACAAAATAACGTTTTATTGAATGCGAGTATGTAAAGTTAATGAATGCTTACATCAACAAACAAAATAATGTTTTGTGAGACTATGCTTCCCAACTACTTATGACAAGACCTTACAAATCGTTTTGATGATATGGACGATGTAATCCTCATCTCATCATGGCTTGCACTTGATGCCATCAAGGACATAGTTCACCATAATACAAGATTATAACAAATGAAGTCAAGAATTATGTGGATGCCATACAAGTGTCAAGCAAAGGGATTTTCAACCACCAAATCACCATAACTAAATGCCAACCACGAATGTAAAAATTCTACTAGCAAGGTCAATCTAATTATTAATCAATTGCTTTAGAAGGAAATCAAATTGAAGGAGTGTTTTGGTGCCCTTCATTTCCCTTAGTAAGCAAAATTCAAAACTATGGATTGATTGGGGTCACTTCCCAAAAAATATAGCTAAGGAAGAGTCACATATATACCACACATGGGTATGTATGAGACCTCTGGTTGAAGCTTCAATGATAGACTATGAACAATCAAGGGAAACACAATAGTCCTAAATAGTAAAAATTCTAGGTTATCAATACAAGAATGTGTGGTCCAAACAATAATTATAATGCCCAAAATTTTCTAAATTCACATATAAAGAATGTTGCAAAAAATGGTAATTGGTCACCAAATTCAAGTTCAAGGTAGGTGACAACATTGAGTATCTATTATATAGAGCATTGTCACATATGAATACAAGGGACTTAGAAGAGTCTATAGGTTTAAGGATCAAGTTTAGAGCCATATAGATTTCCCTGAAGGTGTGGGGACTCTCAATTGCATAAACAATGTATGCCTTAATCATCATACTCCTAAATTGAATTAAGTGGGTATCCAAGCACCAATAAAGTAGTGAATTAAGTTATATATTAAATATTGTATATGAATTTATATATAGCATTCTACAACACTTAAACCGTTTGTATGGAATTTGATATATCACTCTAAATTATGATACTTATGTGTTTTCAAGGTACCCAAACTCATTTCAAATGATTTCCATACTTATAAATATGAAAATACAAATTAAGTTTTGGCCATCATGAATTTTACTTAGTTGAAGGAATTATTTAGTGACCTAAAAACCTAAAATACATAAGTTTATTGATTTTGGTTTAACCTGGATTATAATGTATAAAATTTTGCAAGTTTGGAATCAAAATTTAAAATTAGAATACATTGTACAATTCAAAATTTAAATTTTACAATTCCACATTGTATAGATGTATTTTAAATTCTCAATTACATTACAATTGTATTTGAAATCAAAATTTAAAATTAGAACATGTACATGTTCAAGTGTATTCACATTGGAGCACCATGACCCAAATTTCACAAAAGCCTCCCATCTAGTATTTGTATTCTTGACATTAAAGCATCTACAAAAATACATTTATAAAACAACCTCCACAAAAATCTCCAAAAAAATATTACACTAGACAACATGAAAACTATGCCAATGATGCAAGTGGCATACATGTAACTCATTCATCTGGCCAATGGGTTATAGGAATGCAAGTATCCATAATACGATCATGGTCAGCTTGTGTCATCTTCCATCTATTTGGATCACCTCTCTTTGCCTTGATTTCTGTTAGAGGTATCCGAGCTGCAACCACCAAATGACTGCATTGGCATGATATATATTCAGGCATAAAATCTCTGTAAATAATGTGAGCACCCTGTTTTTTCACTTTTTCAAAAAAGTGTCCCATTAGAACCATGTCTCCAGTCTGGTATGTGAAGTCCCCATCTTGGTAGGGTTGTACCAACCTACTCTTTATTTGCGTGCACCACATCAAATAATATGCAACATTTTCTTGGTTGTGGAGGGGTGCAATGACAACGAATACATCACCTACAAGATACATTACAAATATTATTCAAATGTCCTATGTGCAAATTTCTACAACATTTGTATATGTGTAAGATATAATGAACTAATTAACTTAATGAAGACTCTTGTACCTTCCCTAACCATATCGAAAACTCGATCATGATATGATGAGACCATTGCCTCTTCAGTGTGCATCTCTTTCCATGTTGGAATTGGATGTGGGCCCTTTGGATTAAGAGATACATATTTCCATGGTTTTTTATTTAAATTATTTTCACAGTGATCAAGCCCGCATCCATTTGCATCAATGCAAAAATCACAAAAGCAAGCATACTTCCTCGTTTCAATTGAAAATAGGTCCCCCATATATTTACTTCGAACAGAATGCAATTCCCTCGTACCAGGGATGGTGTCACAATACCATGGCATGGATCTATTAACATCTCCAACGGCAACATCCCAGAAGAACCTGCATGGAATTCAGTTTGTCATATGTAAATTCCTATTGAGTACATGTGTTCTTTTGGAAATGATGATATTGAATGTTATTAGCTTATTAATTGAGTTTGGAGTTTATTACCTACACACCGGCCTTGCTTGTTCGCGACCTTGATGTCCCAAATGACGTGTGCACCAATCAAATACTTCAGTGGAGCATTTGAGTCGGGTTGCACCATGACTCATCTGGTACCTCCGAAGTGCTTGTTTCACACATGCACCTGTGCCATCATGTTCACCCTTTCCATGCCCTGTCTCAAAAAAGATCCAGGTGTGTCGGATTCCTGTCTCTTTGTGAAGGCGACTCAACCAATAAAATGAGCGTGCTGATTTGAATTTCTCTGCACACCCATCTGACCAAATCCAGTGTTCACTAAATGATACGTCTCTCTGTTTGAATGAATCATAAATCAACCCAAAGCAGTGTTGAACGAACAATGTGTCATGCTCACGATCATCACTAACATAAAAATGGTACTCCTTGATCACTTCACGTGACTGAGGAGTGTTATCCCTACCATCAATGTTTTCCTGAGCATGTCTATACAATACGTGTACGAAGATAGACACCTGGTTGGAGTGATAGTACTCACTCTGTATCTCTCTCTGAGGAGCAAAGGTGTAGTTCTCCACAAAGTCTACCATTGATAAGATTGTGCCCGACTCAAATACCTCACGGGAATGTTTGAATTATGAAGATTACCACCTGGACCTATGGGAGTGCTTTATGTATTTATAAATCTAACTTTGAAACTTCTCCATGAAATCTGAAACATGAATCTCATCATCGAGCAAGTCGATCCTCTTGGATGGCACAGATAAAGAAGATGTTGGATTCAGTGTGACGTACTCGTACCTCTTCCACCTAACAGTGATATATGACAATCCATGGTGTGTTGGATCGATAGGAAAGTTCCTATGGAACAATGCCAAATCACTGCATTCATGGCATTTTCTCCCACCTACACACCTTTTATTGAAAAACACGTGTTCAGGATTCCTATTGCATAGTATCATACAAATAAAATCTCGCACTGTGTGAGGATCTAGTACACCATTCCAGTGCCTTTTGCAAAAATCCAGAAATGTGTCATAGTATAGTTGAAATTCAACGTGGTACCGACAGCAACAAGTGTCGCGAATTGTACTCAGCCTAATATACCACAGTTTCAATTTGTTGAACATGCTAAATGATATTTGAACACCAGGATTGGTTTCTTGAAATTCTTCGTAAAGTGCAACTCCCATCATCTCCATCACATGCTTACAGTGCTCCTGATAAATGCCTCTAGATAAACGTTGTCGCAGGACATGATTTCGATCTGGAATATCACGAGAATGACTATCCCAAAACTCTATCACCTTCTCTATAATGCCTAATACCATCCTATCTCGATAGGGTTCGCTACAAATAAGAGCCCAACAAGCAGCTTCATCACTTTCATCTATCCGGACCCTGAATTTAGTATATTTGAGCAATGTTCTTTTTGAAACATTGAGCAATGATGCCATTGTTGATACCATTCAATTTCTTGAGGTGCTTTGTGCCACAACAGCCGTTTTAATTTCCTTACGAGAAGCTCGAGTATCATTGTTTCTTGATTTTCCAAATGAAGATAATGCAGTTCTTATATTTTCTATTGCATTTTGGCATGTCTTTTTTGTTTTAACATCTTGAAACCCAACAACTTTGTGGCACGTTTCAATTTTTTGTGTTTTATCAACCCATGTAGGATTTGAGCTTGTGCCATCGTTGAATGTTGTTCAAAATATGACTTGATTATGTTATTGACATGCTCTCTAACTCTCCGACCAGGGATCGAGTTCCCAATCTCTTCTTGTGCAGAAACAACTGCACAATCCTCTAGAAAATTTCCACCCCTTCCAACCCCACTGCAACTCCCAATTATATTTTCAATGTGAGAGAGAAAGGTGTCATGTGATGGCTGATCAAGATCATGAGGATGCATAGGGTCATGTGATTCTTGATCACCATGATGTGATGTCTGACCATAGTCTCTCCCTACATAACATGTAAATTAACAAATTGAAAATTGGTTACTTGATAGTTGTGCATTGAACTTTAAAATTGCTAGTAACTTGAAATTTGATGTGGAAATTGAAAAATTGAAAATTGCATGTGAATTGAATTTTTCAATTAATACATTTAGCTTGAGAATTGTTCTAAGTAAAAATTGAAATTGCTAGTAACTTTAAATTTGAAATTGCTCTTGAGTAACTTGAAATTGCTAGTAACTTGAAATTTGAAATTTCTCAAGTGATACGAACCGTTACACCAAAACCCCGAGGTGTTAGTGAAATGGCGTGGAAGTGATCGACAACAGTTCAACTGAAAATAGATATGGACCCTAGGTATGTTCGACTTCCTAAAAGTTCAGGTGTTTCACTCGGCCACCAATGCTGTCTGACAGCTTGCGTATTGGGGCAGTACCCCTCACTCCACGGCTCAGGTAAAAATGATAACCGCTTGGCCACAAACGACAGCTCTTGGTTTACCTCATGGGGAAAAACTAGTCAATCAGGTAGGGGTCGTTGCCATTTTCGCTGGCAGGTCCTCTCAATGCGCCAGCTACTTTGGGGTTCCTGTGATACTCCTCACAATGAGTTTTAGGGCTTATGCCCAAGTCCTTCCCACAGTTAAGTGGACATGGATTATTTCCAGATCCGAACTTGCAACAGATGCTTGTAATTGCTAACTTAATTCAACTTGAGAATTGTTCTAAAAGTAAAGTTTGAAATTGTTTGTAACTTGAAATTGGTAGTAACTTGTACATTTAACTTTAAAATTGCTAGTAACTTGAAAATCAACTATATAAATTTGAGTCAAGATAAGTATTAATAACTTGATAAAAATGATTGTGGGCATACAAATTAATATCATTTACAATCATCACATTATATAATTGTGGGCAAATTTTCTTTATGCAATTTATGTCCATTTTACTTTTACATTACAAGAAAAATGTTATTTTAACTTTATGGTATAATTTATAAATAAATAAATATTTAAAATATAAGTTGCAAATCACCATGCAAAGAATAAATGATTACAACACTTCTACCTTATAATTTCAAGGACAACATCATGCATCCCATGTTGTATATACATGAAATAAAAATTTACGATTGATTTTCTACCCATGATAACATACCTATTATACTCTAAATGTGGGGAAAAAAACATTGATTTAGAGATGAATACGATATTTAATTAAAAACATTACATAGTGATATGATTGAGGAGAAATTCATAATTTTTAATGCAAAATAACATTTTCATTAGTTGATGATTTTGCAATTTCAACAACAGACAATTAAATGGAAATTGTAATTTTATCATAAATTGCCATTTAAGGATTTTTTTATCAATAATGCTTCACATATCAATGCAAGGTTGCAAACATTGCAAATTTAATTATTTCCAATTTGTCCTAACAAAATATATGATTTTAATCATTAATCTTATCATGGTGATATGTCATGTTAAATACAAGTAAATTAACAAATTGAAAATCGAAAATACATTAAAACAAGAAAATTGTTTGTACAACTTAATTTGAAAACAACTAAATATGTACATGCAACTTGAAATTGTACATTTAGTTTGATAATTATTAGTAAAGTTTGAAAATCAAGTATATATATTTAACTCAAGATAATTATTAATAACTTGATAAAAATTATTGTGGGCATAAAAATTAATATCATTTATAATCATCACATTACATAATTGTGGACAAATTTTCTTTATACAATTTATGTCCATTTTACTTAAATGCATTACAAGAAACATGTTATTTTAACTTTATGGTATAAAATAAACAAATAAATATTTAAAATACAAGTTGCAAATCACCACAAAGAATAAATGATTACAACACTTCTACCCTAGAATTTCAATAGTTGATGATTTTGCAATTTCAACAATAAACAATTATGGAAATTGTAACTTTTATCATAAGTTGCAATTTAAAGATTTTTTTATCAATAATGTTTCATATATCAATGCAAGGTTGCAAACATTGCAAATAATTATTTCCAATTTGTCCTAACAAAATATATGATTCTAATCATTAATTTTATCATGGTGATATGTCATGTTATATGTAAATAAAAATACATGTGATTGATGGAATTTTTTTAAAGTAAACATTATAATTAAATAGCTCTTTGAACATTCATTTGTATTCAAATATTCATTACTATGAAAATATTGCCAACCACCATAACTATGAAAATATTCATTCATTTGTTTTCAAACTGAATAAATTCTAACTAATACATAACTATCACAACATGTTCATTTCAAAATATTCATTCATTTGTTTTGAAATTGATTTTTCTAACAAAACAAGAATTGAAATTACATTTAACTTGAAATTGTTAGTAATTTAAAAAATTGCAATTAGTTAAATATGTACAATTTAACTTGAAAATAATGTCCAAGTGTACATTTAATTTGAAAATTATTCTAATAACATTGAAAATTGTTAGTAAAGTTTATAAATTTGAAAATAGTAAATATGTACATACATTTTAACTTGAAAATAGAATCTGCTTGTGTACAAATTTCATTTGAAAATTGTTGGACAATAAAATTGAAATTTGTTAGCAACTTTGAAAATAGTTAAAAATATGTTCATATCTTAACATGAAAGTAGAATTTAAATTTACATATTTCATTTCATTTGAAAATTGTTCTAATTTAACATTTGTTTAAAGCCACTTGAAAATTGTTCATTTAACATAAAAATTGTTGCAAACTTTAAAATTTAAATAACAAATTGATGAAATAAATAAGAATATCATTACAAATAAATATGAAACAAATTAAATTATGAAATTTAGTTAAATTTATTGAAAAATTGTTACTAATTTTGTAAACTATGTAGCATGATATTTAAATTATGATAGCATGTAATTCAATAATTTACCTTGGTTGTGCTCCATTGGAATTTGTTGCACAAAATGTGCATCTTCTTCTTCTCTCAACCTTGCTCTTTGTTGTCTCATCGTTCTCTACTCTTCTCACGTTCTTCATTGACATTTTGTTGTCTAGCATGTTTTCTTTGTCTTTTTTTTTTTGTTCCCCATCAATCTACAATAAAAACAAACAATTTTTTTTCAAAATGTTATAACAAACAACAATATGTTAGTATGAAATCTTCAAATATGTCTACAAAGAAATCTTACATGAATCAATTTACAATGAAAACAAACATTTTTTTTTTCAAATTGTTATAACAAACAACAAAATGTTAGTATGTAATCTTGAATTATGCCTACAAAGAAATCTTACATGTCTAATGAGATCTAATTTAGCAATATGAAAATTACAAATCTCTAATTCAACAAGCTCAAATTGACAAAGCTCTAATGGAGAAAAAAATAGCAATGAGGTAAATTATTGTTTGTGAATTCTTGTTTGCTGGTTATATACATGTTCGTTCATGTTTTTACGAGGGAAGGGTAGTTGGAAACATTAATTGTTTCCAACTCCTTTCGCGGTTTTGCCCTGGTTGGTTTATATATTTTTTTATACACACCAACCTTCGATCGAGCCTTTTTGACAGACCCTTGATCGAGCTATACCTCGATCGAGGGTTTAACAAGACCTCGATCAAGGTGTTGTCAAACCCTCGATCGAGGTATTGTTAAACCCTCGATCGAGGGTCTGTTAAGCCCTCGATCAAGGTATTTAAAAAAGCTCGATCGAGCAAATAGCTTGATCGAGGGCTTAAAATACAGGCCGAGAGCCCTTTTCCCTGCAGAATGGTTTTTTTGTCTGCCTTCCATAGAGTTAAACCATATTATTAAATGCTCATTAATGAGCGGACTTGATACCATTGGATTCGTCAACGAATCCTCTATCCAGATAGATAAAATTTATAAATTTTTATTTTCATATGCCTTTTGTTTTTAAATTTCTACTAAAACTTGCCCTAAAAAACCATGCCGACAACTTCTATTGAGCTCAAAGATAAATCCACAAAATTCAAAATACACATCCAAAAAATTTGAAAAAATACACATGCCCTAGATAAACACGTCATCTTTAAAAGGGTATTTTTATTTTTTCAAATTATGTAAAAAATTAAAAGATTTGGTGCACGAACACACGTGTGCAAAATGCGACTGAAATATTCATTGGTAATTTTTGAAAAATAATAATAAAATATATTTTTTCGAGAAAAATTAAAAGAAAAATATGTAAGCCCTAGTGCATTCTGTCTAGATCATGTTCACATATTTCATTTTTTATAATTATTACTTTAACATTAAATTATCGTGCACGAACACAAATTTCTTGTTAATTGCTCTTCAAATTTTTAAGTACACACGTTTCATTAAATGAAAATTCAACACAATACATGACATTGGAATATTTCGAAAAACATATCATTGGAAAGCCAACATAATTCTCTACATTTCGTTTTTCAACCGCATGTCAAAATTCATTTGGAAAATATGAGTTTCAATGGCTTCAATTTAATACATGGATAAAATTTCCGTTTTTCACCATCATATTTGGCCAAAAAGAGTTACCCATCTTCATGGAATCACCCTTAAATGAATTTGTTTTTTCTATTCCCCCCATTTTGTTTTGCTTGCTTGTAGTACATGTTTCTATCGGATTTGTTAGAATCAACCACCCTTCCCATTCGAGGAAAAAAATAAAAAATTAAAGAAACAAAACTAGGATTCATTGATATTTGTGCACTTGTAAGAAAATATTGTTTTTGCTTCTTGATTACACAAGAAAACAAAAACATATAATGAACACATATTCTATATGCAGATACATGGATTTCTAAAAGCAAAAAATGCCTTTATGCCTCCATTTCACCAAATTTGTGAGAAATGCAAGCAGCTAATCATGCAAAATTCATTGAACTGTCCATTCTGCAAAAAACAAACAATGACAAAATACGAGCATATGATTGAATGCATCTACAAACAAAATATGACATTATCAAATGTAGTTTGCATATAAAATGAAGGAACTATGTCCTCCAGTTGTTGGAATTTATGAAGATTACTCCAAAAGCATCCTGGCCACATTGTTCCATTTGCGAAGACTATGTCCAGAAGGATTATACACATTGAACAAGGAAAATAGTGTTGTTGGGATATGAAAATATGATTATTGTAAAGCGGTCCGTGGTAGTTGATATAGCATTAAAAACTTTTATGTTGCTAGCTAAAATCCTTTGTATCTTATAAGACCAAAATTTCCTGAAAATTTAAAGTTAAGGTCTATACTGCATGGCCTACTAAGTATGTTATTTTTTCTTGAGGTCGGCTAAAACTCAGACTCCAATATAACTTCTTGACATCTCCTGACTTTGTTGGGATTTTATGGTATTGGACTAAAATGTTTATTTTGGAAAAAGCTAAAGTATATTTATGAGTAAATACTAAAGAAAACTATACAGTTCTATCTTAAATTTAATACTATTGTTGTATCTAGTTTCTATATTTACATTTCTTTTGAATACAAGAACTTTATAAAAGTGTTTGGAATTGTCTGTTTTTGCTTTGTTTTGATGTACTTAAGTAATATAATTTTTTTTTTGATTTAAATGCATTAGTTCTCATCCCTTTCTTGGTCGTGTGCAGTATATCTAGATATAAGACCATATCCATCTATAAATATCTACAATGTCAATTAGCATACACAATGTTTGATATTTTTTGGTACATACACAACTTTTCCTGAAACTGAGCAGAACTCTATTATGCAAAAAACTTTTTGTTTTTTTGTTTTTTGGAAAATAAAAGCTGCCCTCTCTAGCAACACTAGATACATTTTTCTATTAACAAATATCAAAGGGTCATTGACATCAAAGCACCTCTTTCACATGTTTAGTCTGATTAGGCCTATTCAATATAGTATATGATGCAATGAACAAATATTTCTTTGATTTTTCCACGCCCCCCCAAAAAAAGAGAAATCAATGAAGCATTTCCTGTTGTTGCTTTTGATGCCCTTTAGCATTATTGTTTTTTCATGTATTAGTTGCCAACAAAGGTATCCTTGTATGCATTTATTTGTTGTGTTCTGTTTACTCTTTCTAGATCCCCCTAAACAAGTTTGAAGTGCATGGTAGATACCAAATCTATGCAGTTTGTTGCTATCTATGTGAATCTAGTTTCCTTTCAGAGGCAATATGCTATAGATCGTAACAACTTTGTTCAGAAAATGCAAATATTTGTTTGTTGCTAAATAGAAAATAGGCTAATTTTCAAAAGTGATTATATGTCTATCATTGTACATAGCCTCCAATGCTTGCAGTATTTGTATTTTTGCTTCCAATTGCAGTTATTGCTATCAACAGGGCTGAGAAAAAAAATGAGCCAATTGGCATTTGCAATTACCATAGATGTTAACATTTTCCCTTTATCTAGTATACCAAACCATTGTTTCTAGATAATATTCACTTTTCTTTCGCTTCATTTTTTATGACGGGAAATGTGCATGGAGACCTATTGACATCAAAGCAATGCCATTGTAATATGTACCTATTAAAGGTTCTGCATCGAAGGAATCTAAGTCTTTTGAACAACCATTTCACTCATTTTAGAAACCTATCTAACATTTGTTACATTTTTTCCAAATTATATAGCTTTTTTTTGCTCTATATCACAAGCTCAAGAACTATTTCTTATATGCATTTTTTTGTCTATTGTTTTCCTGGCACTTTCCATTAGGTTTTGCTTTTCCTATTTTCTTGTCTCTTTTCTTACATCTAAAATTCACACAATTGATATTTTTCTTCATTACTAAAATCATGTCAAAGTTGTAAAGGTCATAATATTTGGAAATGATCTAAATTTTTTCTATATAGTTTTAGACTCTTAGCTAAAAAAGAAAAGAGTTTAGAGAACACTTTTCTTTTACAAAAAAATCAACCTAACAAGAATTTTAGAGCCAAACAATTTTAATGAACATAAAAGATAGTTTGTGATCCTAGAGCCAAAGATCCCTTATCCAACATGTCAAAGATATATACTTTCTAGTTTCAAAGCAAGTAATCCCCGACTTATTAAGTCTCTACTGTAAACTAAATTCATGGTCCAATTCTAATTATGATATGGATAATCAACTTTTAATATCATAATTGACATTATATTGACATTTTCTCTAGTCAAATCTTAAAGTGATCAATTATTGCAAGCAAAATAGTTGTAATAGACATTGTTTGGTTGCTAATAGGATGAAGCAAATTGCCCAATAGACTATACAACCTATGTCTGTAGACATAGGTTATAGTGATTATTGTTTTCTGCCATTTATACGTAATTTTTTTTTTGAACAAATTTTCTCCTTGTTATGTTTGCTTTTATAGCTTCAACTTTAAAACATAGACTATACAACCTATGTCTGTAGACATAGGTTATAGTGATTATTGTTTTCTGCCATTTATACGTAACTTTTTTCTTTTGAAAAAAAAATTGAACAAATTTTCTCCTTGTTATGTTTGCTTTTATAGCTTCAACTTTAAAACATTTTGTGCCTAATACCTTTCCTTGACATAAACGAATAGCACAACTCGATTAGCTTAATTGTCAATATCCACGGGAAAAAAACCTTGCAATTAAAAAAAAATCAACATTCTACATACTTCTAGTGTTGTTTTCCTTGGCTTAGTTTTTTTAATACATTTTGGGATTCTATTATCTTTCCATTCAAGAGTCCAATATTATTTTCCTTTTAACACGTAACTTTTTCTAGAAATACCCCAATAAACTCTGTAGACTATCGTAATTGATATTTGATACAATAGCCGTCCCTTTGTATCAATCATGGTTACTTCAAGCATAACGACCACATTTAACTCTGCTTTTTCTCCAAAAATATATGGCTCACTAATTTTTTTCCAATGATATTTGAATATAGTTTAAAAATCAAGGTTGCAATAATGACAAGCAAAGCATCCAACATCAAGAACCAGAGCCAAAACGATAAGCATGGCACCTCAGGACCTCCGTCCAAGTGAATAGTCTGAGATGTCATGCTTTCTATTTTGCAGGGGAGAGGACCTCCGTCCAAGTGAATAGTCTGAGATGTCATGCTTTCTATTTTGGCCCTAGGCATATAGAGACTTCGATTTATTGAGTACAAGATGGAGTTTCATTTGCTCAAGACTGCTGTTGTTTCCTTTCTCCAGATATTGCTACAGGCAAAGTAGATCCCAAACTGATGTGTAGATTGACTTGAAATACCTGGCATCAGTCCATAGAGTGCACCTTCTATGTCCTTTATCTTCAGAAACATCTCTGCTTCATTGGAATAAGTCTACAAGCAAAGCAACAGGTATTGATATTATTCAAAGTTAATACTTGTTGTAGTCTTCCACTAAGCCTTGGAGAAACACTGCCTGCAACAATTACCGATACCATCCAGAGCAAATAACACTCATCCACTCCATCCTCCGAGGGCGCATTCAATGGTCATACCTGCGAATTTAAAACCCCATGTAATAGCCGCTCCAAATGTCATTGCAATCCTCGGTCCAAGTGCCATCACATTTAAAAGCCACCCAAATTTAAAACAATAGAGGTTCTAGTTGAAAACAAAATTGTGTTTGTGATCTTCCCCTATAATTTCTAAATCACCAAATATCTCGATTCTCAGTTCAATAGTTTTCTCTGTCCAAATTAGATTGAAAAGAAAAGGCTTGAGGTACTTTGTTAAGGAAAATGCAATGGGATTTATAGAAGAAAAAAATGCAACAGATGCTCAAATGACACACACTGTGACTGGCAGTGACCTTGTGTCACTCTTGACATCTGATGCTGCACACAACATGTACATAGTATATATTGTTACATCTGGATATTTCGTCTAAAATATTCTTATCTTAGAAATAATGCTGCAGTTACACTTGCTATGAATGCTATTGATTAACAGGTATTATGTAAACATGTACTGGGCCTCTTTAATTTTTATTTTGGGTCCTTCAGATAAATTATTACAAGGAAATATTTTGTGCCGCAAAATCCAAATAGCATTCTTGACATCTTTGATGGATTTTCACTATGACTTTTGTAGTCCTGTACAAATGACTTCCCAGTGAACATTAGTGTGCTAGCTGTATGTCCAATGTAAATCAATCCAATTATGTGGCATTTGTATGCCAAGGGAAATCAGATTAATGATGCCGAAATAAACTCTGGTTTTCCTGTTTAACAGGTATTGTGTCTTAGGCATATTTTTCCCATGCTTTGCCTTACAACGTTCTTTGTTGTGTAATATTTTCATGGAATTTTGAATTCATTCCTATTTTTATTATTGAGTCTCTCTGTCCATTATTGTTCATCATATTCAAGGCCTAGAAACAAATGTTGCTTGTGCATGACCATTTGCTCTCAGTTCGCTACCCACATTTGCAATTATGCTAGAGAATCTGCTTAGGAGAGCTACTGTTTTGAAAATCAGTAGGTATATGTTTTTAAAGTTTCCAATGGAAATCATGAATGCACTACAGTCTTGATTATTGAGTTCTCCTCCATGTTCTTATGCAACATATTAGTAGAAGAACAACAGAACTTGGTTCAGGATGGTCAACTGCTTTGGGTTCACCATTTACATCCACATATACCTTTGAAAACAATTACGAGAACATTATCTTTGGGAATAGTTAATTATAGGTATATGTTTTCGAATACATTTTCTACCATTCTCTTATGATAGTTAAAAATGCTTCTATTGAATTCACATTTTTTATGATTCACGGGCATTTTGTTGAAAGCCATAAAAAATATAGTTTTTCTGCAGCTCCCCTCTTATTATATATTCCCAACCGGGCCTTAATGCTTGACCAAGGTAGCCGTAGGGGAACCTGCGGCTGGATCGAATCCCAAGGAGGGTAAGGCAACGCAGTACGTCCAACCTGGCTTGGTATCCGACTGGGGGATAATCCTTGTGCTGCCGGGAATGAATTATCCAGTTTGAATACTGATACTGGTAATTACCCTGGGAATGCTAGGAATCCTGCTCCTTTAACTGGTGCTAGAAGTATACTTAACATAATCTACTGAGAATAGAATGTAAGTTATCAATGATTTTATTAATGACGTAAAAAATGATATGATTGGTATGTAGATTCAATGGGGTTTGGAAATCACCGGTACACCTTTTTTTTTAATGAATCAATTTCAATTAGACTTTAACATTCATCCTAAGCTTTTGTTGCATAGACCCCTTTATTATGCATTTCAAAATTCTAGAATATCATATAAAGGTCATGGATGAAATTTAGTGACTTTAAAGCTGTCAATTCTTCCTGAAACAATTATTCTTTATATTTAACCCTATTGTAATATCAATTTCCTTAATAGAAATCTAGTTGAGATTGTTGAATCATTTCACTTTTTGTGAAGGAGGAAATTGTTGGCAATTGTGATAATTTCTCCCGCCACGTGTATGAGTTTGTGGTTGGTGTAATTAATGTTGGCATTTATTTGCCTAATTGCTTCTCCAAGAAGCCTCTCGTTAGATGTTTCTAGACATCCTAGATGTTTCGAGAGAACGGTGGATATGTAAAAAACCTTTTCTTTTTTGTTAATGGGTGACAGAGTTTTTGGGGTGCCTTTCGGCTGTTGTGTGTTTTTCCTGCTGCGCCCTCCTCCTTCAAATGGTATCAGAGCAAGTCTGGGCATAACTCCCTCACTGGAGGCCCAGTGTTATCAAGAAATTGTGATTTAATCTCCTGTAGGTATGTATTTCACAAGATCCGTAGATCTGTGCATTGAGTTGTTTCGTTGAAAGGGTTTGTGTAAGCTTGAGTCGCCATTGGCAAATGCAAGAGGAAGCTCCGAGCTCTCATTCCAGAGAAGAATTGTGCGCCTATTATGGTTCGAATCACATGGCAAAGTGCTGGTGCATACGATGTTAAGACCAGACCGGATGGCCCTTCGGGACGATGAGATATCAGGCCGAGCTGGCTCACGGTGCTAACAAAGGCCTGGATATTGCCGTTAGGCTCTTGGAGCCAATCAAGGAACAGTTCCCTATAATCTCCTATGCCGACCTTTATCAGTTGGCTGGTGTAGTGGCTGTTGAAGTGACCGTAGGACCTGATATTCCGTTCCATCCTGGAAGAGAAGACAAGCCTACGTCTCCAGAAGAGGGTCGCCTTCCTGATGCTACTAAAGAATCTGACATAGCAGCCATTCTGAACCATAAAGTTGATTCTCCGCCATCTCAGGAGCCGCTCGCACTGAAGGAGCGTGGTGGTAACAAAAGTTTTTGCTTGTAGCTGTGTGCCGCCCGTAAGAAAATCTGAAGGGTCGTAGCCCTGGCATAAGTTGGAGCCCATTATTTGGTGAAAAGAGCTTCCGTCTTGAAATAGAGAGTTTTCTGGGCCTTTTGGCCGTTGTGTCTTCTGATATGCCCTCCAACATTTGGTATCAGCTTCTGTTTCTGTTTCCGGTTCAGCTGGCGCTCTCGATCCACCGACTTCCTTAAGCCTGTCGTTGCCTGGAAGCGTTTCTTCAAGTGAGAATAACAGCAGTGGAGAATGCAGCCCCATAAAACAGAGCTCCGAGACGAAATCTGCAAAGTTTCAGGCTCTTCAACAGCTGACTGGTTTTTCGTTTGCAAATCCGTTTCCGGTTAGCGGCTACTTAAAGACAGAGGAAGCCATGGCTATGATGTCTGCTGCTGTCAAAATGGCGATTGGCCAAGCACTGCCGCTAGTTTTCCAGATGCCTGTAAGTAGCCTGAGCGCCGAGTCTTTGGGCTAACCCGTGATGCCTTTGTGTATTCATTCTGAGGCTGTGGATGATCAGAAAAAGGAGAGGGTCGTAGCCCGTGGTAGAAGTGGAGCATGTAAACGGGTGCCGAGAGTGGAATTCGACCTGTAGAATCTGGTGAGAAATCCCCTGCGACCAACATCTGGTGTTGGGATTAGTTCGTGCTGCCGTGGTTAGATGCAGCCATCTTTGCAGAGATTTTTTTTTGGTCATCTTCCTTTACTGAGGGAATTAAACCATTTCTGTTCATAGCAACAGAGTGAGGCAGTTTCTCTGGACGTGTATGATGAAAATCCTTTCTGGTTGTTGAAGAAGTCTTCAAGTTCCGGTTTACGCTGATGATTGTTGAGTTACACTCCCTCACATTGTCAAAAAGGTAACCCTGTGCCATGTTGCTGATCGGTTTTATTATTTTTTGTTGAAAGTGAAGACTAGATTGTCCAATGTCTTGGACTAAATGAAGTTCTGTAGCATTGTTTAACACTTTGTTATGCTCTGTTTTCGGGGTTTTTATTTCTGCTCTGTCACCTTCATTTGGGGTTAGTTGAAGCCTATAGCCGCTTGTTTCCTCTGTATTTTGGTGAAGGGAACCATATTTGTTGGGTTTATGAAAGAGTTGTAACTCTGTTTTGTCTAATCCTGCATCTATATTGAACCCGATAGCTTGTAAGAGTCCACATTTGAATCCTTTTTTTTCTATTGCTGGACATGGTTTGTAGTGTTGTCTGCACACCTATGAGTCATATTGTTTGTGTGCTGAAAGTGCTGTTGTTGTGGAAATGAAGTAGCAGTTGCTAGTGTGAACCCTCATAATAGTTAGTGGACTTGATTGGTAAACCCTTTGCATAGCAAAAATTTGTGTTGGTGAAAATCAAGTACTGTATGTATTTGAGGGGGAGAATAATTATTAATGAATAGAAGCCAATCTTCCCAGCTTGTAATGTGGCAGTATGGTAGGCCGTTTTTCTTTTGAGAAAGAAGAAGACCCTCCAAAATGCATTGGCATGTTGCTGCAGCTAGGTTGCTGAAGTCATCAGTTCTGAAGTCCTCAGAATTCTGATGTGTTCTGCTGAGTGCTCCCATCGTTAATGGTAGAGCAGATTGATTGTTGAACGCTCCCATAGTTAAATGGTTGAGCAATCTAGTGAACCCCGCTTACTCTTGCGGATGAAAATTGTGAAGGCTGAAGCCTGGAGTTGAATTTTGAGTTTAGCAGAAGCTCAGAATTTCAAGAAGAGAACCAGAAGTTGCAGGAGGAGAAGCAAAAACAATGTCTTTTTATGCAGAATTAAAGCGCATCGCAGACTGGCTTGAAAATCCAAGGAATCCAGTTGAAAAAGTGTAATGGGTCAACAAAGACGTCTTAAACAGATTAGAAGAATGAATAGAAGGGCAGAAGCAATTTATTTTGCACAAATTTATGGTAATGATTCTGCTGTAGCAGATCCAAGGACTGAAGAAATCTATGATGAACTGCCCATTCCAGTTTTCTCAGGTAAGAATTTTGAATTCTAGGTTATTAAAATGAAAACTCTGTTTCGCGCTAAAGGTGTGTTGAGTGTAGTTGAAAGTGAATTCAAGGAACCCCCAAACCAGGAAGCCTATGAGGTTTTGCCCCAAAGTCAAAAGATTGAGCTCATGGAAAATATGAGAAATGATGATGTGGCACTGTTCCTCATTCGACAAGGTTTGAATGAGAGAATTTTACCCACGATTGCTAATGCAGCTAGTGCTAAAGAAGCCTGGGAACACTTGAGAAGAGAATTCGATGTAAGGGGGAGCAACGCAACTCAACAGCAAGCTAAGGTTCTTGAGGAATCAATAGAAAATTCTGCAGTAGTAGCTGAAGTCAGCCAAGCCATCAGCGAATCCCACTATTTCGATATACTTGTAGACGGAGATACTAAATCTGAAGTTGGTAACGAGCAACAGCTCATGCAAGATCTACCCGAGGAGTCTGAAGTAACAGAATGTGCAAATAATGCAACATGTGAATCAACGGTTGAAATAGAATTGGAAAATGTGCTAGAAAGCACGAATGTTGATATAGTTGTCATGAACAATGCTAGAAATTGTGATAAAGTTAATGAAATACTTGCTGAAGCAGAAGATAACATTGAAGATGCAAAAATTAGAGATGTAAAAGAAGACAAAAGCAATGATGAATTTGTAGAAAAGGAAAAAGCACGGTGCCTTAGCCGTGTTGACGGTGATCCCTTTAGTAAAGGTGTTGAGCAAGGTCCTCAGATTGACCAGGAGCAGTTTAACAAAATTCTGCATTATATTAAGG
This sequence comes from Larix kaempferi, assembly GCA_027924585.1. NCBI lineage: Eukaryota > Viridiplantae > Streptophyta > Pinopsida > Pinales > Pinaceae > Larix > Larix kaempferi. The sequence goes on from BSBM01001364.1 coordinate 161,945, forward strand.
CTGCACGGAAAGCCTTTGATGAGGGCCCATGGCCAAAAATGACTGTCTATGAGAGATCATGTATTGTGCTCCGGTTTACTGATTTGCTTGAAAAGCATAATGACGAGATTGCAGCTTTGGAAACATGGGATAATGGGAAGCCTTATGAGCAAGCATCCTTGGTTGAAGTGCCAATGGCAGTGCGGCTATTACGTTACTATGCAGATTGGGCAGATAAAATACATGGCCTTACAGTCCCAGCTGATGGACCTTATTGCGTTCAAATTTTACATGAACTTATTGGAGTTGCAGGTCAAATCATTCTTTGGAATTTTCCACTGCTTATGTTTGCTTGGAAAGTTGGTCCTGCACTAGCTTGTGGGAACAGCGTTGTATTAAAAAGTGCTGAGCAGACACCATTAACAGCTCTTTATGCAGCAAAGTTTTTCCACGAGGCTGGACTGCCTCCAGGAGTCCTGAATATTGTTTCGGGATTTGGTCCAACTGTAGGAGCTGCAGTTGCAAGGCACATGGATGTTGATCAAGCTGTAGAGCTTGCACACTTTGCGTCATTTTTCAATCAAGGTCAATGCTGCTGTGCTGGGTCGCGAACCTTTGTACATGAGAGTATCCATGACGAAAATATTTTGATGAAAGATGAAAGCAGCCCTGTAGATGCTGCAACACAAGACAAAGTTCAAAATAAAATGGATGAAAATGTTATTGCTGAACATGAAGCTGAATTTTATGAATTTCATAAAAATGTTAATGTTTTAGAGAATGAAAATGTTAGTGCTCAAGCATGTGCAATAGATGAAAAGTTGGCAAAATTTTTGTCAATTAAAGAAGAAAATGAAATTCAGAAAGCACCAATTTATGATGAAGAAGTTCTAACTGAAGCTGAAAAGATTGCAATCGAGAGTGAAATGAAATTGATCTTAAAAATGCTTAATTGTAAAGAAAATTCATTTCCAGATGATAATGTTAATGATAAGATTGATGCACTGGAAAATTTAGCAGCAGCTGAAGCTATAGAGAACATTGCAGATTGTTCAGAAGTGAAAGTTTCAGAATCAACAGAAGTTGATGAAGAGTTTTATGCAGGTGATGTAGTCCTTGAAGAAATGATTGATAAAATGCTGCAAATTTGTATGAAATTGAAATCAGTAGAACGAAGGTTGATTGGAGAAATGGATAATATAAATGAAAACGATATGAATTTAATTGCAGCCAGTTTAATTGAAGAAATTGAAGCTGATATGAATGTTTCTGAAAGTACAAAAGGTGAATATAATGAAGGTGTTATGAATACTTTTGAGCAAAATGATATTAAAGAACAATTTGAGAATGAAATCTTTGCAAAATGGTGTTCTGAACAGATCAAGCATTATTATCAGTTGATTTCATGGCAGCAGCTAGTTCAATGTAGGATAGATATGTTACAGCTGAAAAGTTCTGAGTATAGCCAACAGAAAGTTATTGAGAACTTTAATGATGTTGATGGAAGAATAAGGCCAAAGGACGCTGAATACAAAAAATTTGAAGAATCAAAGAAAAATGTGATGCTGAAGAAGAAAGTGAAAATGAAAGAGCCAAAGCACCGCTGGTTTAAAGTTTGGCGTCGTCGAAGATGGAAAAGCTGCAAGCAAGTTTGAGTTTCCAGAATTATGCGTCTTTTGAATGCTTCATAAGTTTTTTTTTGAATCATTTTGTAAGCCTAGCTGAGACTATAAGACCAGCAGGCATGTTCATCAATCATGTGTTTTTGAAATCTGCATTTTTGGAAGCATGTAAACTCTGTATATGAATTTTCTGTATATGAATTTAGTATGTGGCTGTAGAAATTAAAGGGGAGAATGTTGGCAATTGTGATAATTTCTCCCGCCACGTGTATGAGTTTGTGGTTGGTGTAATTAATGTTGGCATTTATTTGCCTAATTGCTTCTCCAAGAAGCCTCTCGTTAGATGTTTCTAGACATCCTGGATGTTTCGAGAGAACGGTGGATATGTAAAAAACCTTTTCTTTTTTGTTAATGGGTGACAGAGTTTTTGGGGTGCCTTTCGGCTGTTGTGTGTTTTTCCTGCTGCGCCCTCCTCCTTCAGAAATCTATAAGAAATGGAAATTTAATTTACTAAGACAAATTCAATCAAAGAATTAAAATATATATTTTCACATCTAAAATTTGATTTTTTATATTTAAAGTATTGTAATGTCAATTTCCTCAATACCAATCTAGGCCAGATTGTTCAATCCTTCTACTTTTTTTTGTAGAGGAGGTAATCTATAACAAGTTGGACATAGTCTGATCTAAGCCAGATTTTGATCTGGCCTACATAAAACTATGTCCAACTTGGACTTTTTATATATTCTCACATCCAAAATCTACATAAAACTTGATCTAAGCAAAGGTCTATTTAAATAGATGTATCAAGCAGCTGTGAAGACCTTAAATAAAACTAATAGCTAGATTATAAGAACAATGCTTTTAGGTGTAGACATTTTCTAGAGATAGGTCATATTATAGAAGCTTCTTGAAGGAAAATGTTTCTTATGCTAAAAAATGGAGGAAACATGGAAAATGCAACAGGTGGAAGGACTCATGCATGAATCTTTGGCAAGGATAATTTTGGGGGCGAAATTTAGTCCATGGGCTATTTTCCATGTTTTTTTTTTCCAAAAAACGATTCACCAATTTGCATTTTTTGAAGCTCCATTTCGCCAAATTTTGATGGGGTAAACCTTTTTCACTCTAAAAATCGCCAAATTATTATATAAACTATATAAAATCCTTAGAAATTGAAATAATTTTAGAAAAATATCGCCAAATATTTTATAGTTGACATTTTAAGAATTGGTAAGATTCACCAAGGTTTATACAATTTTAAATAAGTATGGGTCCTTAAAATTATCCTTAATCCTGGGTTGTGGCACCAAAAAATATGCAATAGAATTTGATTTGGATGCATCAAGAGAAGGCAATAGCCATTGATAAATATTGATGAATATGTAGACTTCCAAAGTCTTAAATACCATGTTTTTTTAGTTTACTGATGAATGAAGTTTGTAGTGTTACCTTGTTCAAGATTTTTATCATTGTTCCACAAACACAAACTAACACTTATATCACTGAATCTATATCGTTGAAAATATTGGGATGTGATTTGAGAATATGTGGCACATGTGCAATTTGCCAGGCATGCCCAAGCTAACTAAGTTTGTGGTAGACCATGTTTGATCACAAGTGTGCATTTTTCAATTAAACTTTGGTTAATGTGTTATTTTCTAGAATCATTGGTAGTAGCTTAATTTGTTGTTCTTGATATTTCTTTTGTGGGAATTTACTGCTATTATTTTTTTTGGAAAAACCTATGTATTGAACAAGGCCTTCTAATTCCTGATGTTATACCTATACAACAAAAGAATATGCTTATAACATTTCCAATCATTAAGATTGACCAAGCACATATGTCAAAAGTTGAGAAACAGATTAATGCAATGCATCTTGCTGATGACTTTGACATTGTTTATTCCTTTACTGCCATTGTGTATTGTTTCCTTGCAATGGCCATATATCCTTGGATTTTTTGTCAAAATTTTATTACATATTTATGTGGCATTCATGATGAGGCAGGTAGAAATAATCTTTTTCTTGAATATATAGCTAATAAACACTTTGTTGCATAGGTTAAACTTCACAAGAAAATGATATATTGGGAGAACACTATTTTTTTTAGGTTTATTAATTTGTGAAATATAGATTTTACTGGAAAGTTGAAAAAAAGTACCTGGTAAAATCCTTTTATCTTGTTATGCAAAATGGATGTGAAATTAACTATTTTAATGTTTTCATTTGCTACAACTTGCTAAGCATTATTTGCCTTTCTTGGCTTGTATTCCAGGGAGCCAATATTTCCCATGGTATTAACATTAGTTCCTTTGACCTTTGTGCATATAGTACATCTTAAATGGACAATTAATTTATGGTGCTATATATCTATGTCTGTGATCTGCCCATGAATTTTATTGCTTAAAAATAAGAGTTTGAGCAATTGTTAAAAGTTGACTTTAATAGCTCTAGATTACTTTAGTATATGGATTGAATAAGTTCATGATCGGTGATTAAATGTCATTTACAATCTGATTATGCAAAAAAGAAATAATTCCGTTGAATCAAGTAACACAAATATAAACAAATCCTAAGCATTTCCTCCTTTTACTCGCTTGTATTTTCAACTAAGCTATATTTTCCCTCTTCCTTTTACTCGCTTGTATTTTCAACTAAGCTATATTTTCCCTGGTATTCACATTGTTTATGTATATATACTGCATATTAAGTGAAAAACTAATTTTTGGTAGTATACATGTATCTATTTGATGTGCTCATGAATTTTATTAGCTGTGCTCGGTACAAAGTAAGTATGTTGAGAAGAAAAAAAATTTAGCAGATAACCTGTAATTGCCATTTACTTCCCTGGGTTTCATGATTGTAGGTCCATACCGTGATCAACTTGTAACAACTTAAAATAGATTTCCATATGGATCTGCTTCTTTGACTGCAACAATTGTGTAAACTAGAAGGGAAGGATGAAGCACTCATCCATGATATGGGTAAGCGAGAGAGACAAGATGCTGGGTCCAATGCTGCTTACTTGATTCTTGGTTAATCTACTATTGGTGTTGGCCTTACAAAAAAAGATGCATAAACTTAATATGAATCTTCAACTCAAGTTATTGCTGGGTAAACAACTTCGGATGCAATGGAATTATTCAGATAGATTCATTTTTGGTCCTATGCACAAGGCTATCAAAATCTTTGCAAAATTACAGCAGCCCCTTGATGTTGAAATTCCACAATTCCAGTTAATGCTGACTATGTGAATCCATAATTGCAACAGACAAATCTTTTAATTACATAGTCATATTTGCTGGACTGTGTACTCCAACATCCACTATAGTTTACATTGTCAGCTGTTCTTAGCTTTTATAGTTGTTGGCTAATAAGTTTACTAAACATAGATCATTATCAATTGAGGCTGTGGGATTTTCCATCAATAGATTCTAGATTGGTATAGTGCTTATTTTTCAAGTAACATTACTCCCTTTGAGAAGTTATTGAATCTTTGGTATTAAAAAAAAAAATAAAAAAATTCTGTAGCTTATTTCTAACTGCAGCATTATTTTAGATTCTTGTGTGCAAATGTTTATCATTATAAATTAATTTTGATTTGAAACTTTTTAAATATTGAGATTGGGAAAATGAAAAAGTTATCTACCAAGAATACACATCATCACTTTTTTTATATGTAAATAGTTTTTTGGTTAAAAGAGTTGTAATTTTCTTTTCGAATACATGAACATTATAGTATAGGGAGCTCTTAAAAAAACTCTATGCACTCTTAGTAATTTTAATCTAGTGAGACAATCATCACAAAATTGCTCTCAATATCGTCTTTATTTATTACATTTTTTATACTTAGGTGCATCTATGATTAAATTGGTTGCAACACTTTTTTTTTTTCAGACAACAACTGCTAGTACACTCTCTACCTATGCTTTTAAGCTCAACTTGCAGGGACATTGCCACTATATGGAGGACATTGCCACTATATGGATCTTGTTAGCCACTATATGGAGGGACATTGCCACTATATGAATATATGGAGGGACATTGCCACTATATAAATCTTGTTAATTGAAAATTTGTTGAGAGACTAAAATATAATAGTTTATTTCAACTTATGGTTTGTAGAACTTTTTTTTCAATCAATTTTATTTTAAATTTTAAATTTAATTTAAATAAATTTCATTAATTATAATTTATTAAATGAAATATACCAGACTAAACTTTATTTTAAATAATTAAACATAAATAAAAATATAATATTTATGAAAATGTTATCTCAATTTATGGATACATCAAACTTTATCCTAATTCATGAAATATAAAAATAATATTAAATATTAAAAAATAATATTAGAAATGAGATAAAAAATAGTCTCAAACTAATTTATGAAAAATAAAAAAATATTAAATATTAAAAAATAAGATAAAAACTAGTCTCAAAATGGTTGTAAAAGACCAGAATAAACAATGAAAAAATGAAAGCGATATATTTACTATCCCAAAAAACATGTGGATAATTGAATTTGTAAAATATGTGATAATAAATTTGAGATTAAAAACATGTGGGATAATTGAATTTGTAAAATATGTGATAATAAATTTGAGATTAAGGATGAGCATCGTGTTCTTTTATGTTTCCAATCCTATCTTAGACTCATTTTAATTCCAAGCTTTACCCTTACAAAGGTTGAAGCTTATATGAGGTAATTTAGGTAAAGAAAAATGAGTAAGTAATTTATAAGTGTATATAGTTCATCCAAGCTTTGTACTTACAGAGATTGAAGTTCATATGAGGTAATTTAGGTAAAGAAAAATGAGTAGGTAATTTATAAGTGTATATAGTTCATCCAAGTTTATAGATCAAGTTTCATTTTATTGAATATTTGTTGAGACACTCTAGTATGATAGTTTATTTTAACTTCTAACTTTGTTAGAGTTCTTTTTTGAATCAACATTATTTTTAATAATTAAACTTTAACTTAAATTATTAAATATAAATAATTAAATTATTAATGAAAGTGTTATCTCAATCTTTATTTTAATTTTTGGAATATATTTAAATAATATTAAATCTTAAAAGATAAGGTTACCAATATCATGGGTCCAAAAAACCATCTTGTTTGACCTAAACCAATATTAGCTCAATAACTCAAGTCAAGTATAACCTAACAATAGCAACAACAAGGATATGCAAGTCAAGCTTTGGTGCATCTAGCTTCAATTGAGGACGTCATCGGTAATTCTTACCTCATGCTACAAATGCTTAGATATAGTTTTACAATTATATATGAATAATCTCACTCACCATGGCCATAGTAGTCAATTAAGGAAGTTGATTGATCATAGAATCAATATGAGTTAGTTTAGATCTCTATACATCATGCCATATGATTGTTCATTGGACCCTTGATAATATTTTTTGGAGAGTATTAGTCATCCTTAATGGGAATGTATTTAAAAAATGTTTACAAGTAATAGCTCGTCTTGATGTGGAATGCATATAAAATCTTGAATTGCAAATATACTTCATTTAGATGCTCTTCCTTGTAGGATACTTGTCCTAAGTATCTCTTTCTATCTTAGAGAATGTAATAATTCCTCATTGCATTTTATAGGCCTAGCTAGCTTGAACAAAGAAACTCTTTCACTTTGATACCATTCTTGTAAATCTTGAATGTTAGTACAATTCTTATGCCCTTTGAGTTTACCAAACTCGTTTTCTTTCAATGTCCACCTTCATCAAGTAAACACGAAACTCTTTCACTTTGATACCATTCTTGTAAATCTTGAATGTTAGTACAATTCTTATGCCCTTTGAGTTTACCAAACTCGTTTTCTTTCAATGTCCACCTTCATCAAGTAAACACGAGTCCATTTTAGAGAAGGTTTTAAACAATATTTAATTCCCTCAAAAGTTTCACTAGTTAACCAACAATACATTTCATAAATTTATAGTGGACACATTTGGGGTGAAAATACAATGCATAGAAAACTCAACTATCATATATCTATTAATTTACTATTATGGTCGTGGCTACCTTTAAAAGTTCACATAAGGGTATTCTCCACATCTAGGTTATCAAGATAGGGAGAAATAGTATTGCATGGGTCATTTGATCTTGTGTTGAAATGGACCACTGTTATGCTTGCATATTCGTGCACATATACAAGAAGTTATTCGATTAGATTTTCATCTCATGGTCTAAAAAATCTAAGATAAGAAAAAACAAGTAGATAAAGTACAATATAATATATTGTAGTAATACATTAGGTGAATCACTAAAAAATATGAAATATAATATTAATTAACATCCCATCATCCATGATTAAGTGTGTTATCATTTATAAGAATAAATCAAAACATCCCAAGAAAATAAAGACTCAAGTGTTAGTGGGGAAAAACTGAATGGAAGAAGAAACCCGCTTTGAAAATTTCAACACTTACCTTAATTATTGAACCAATTATTACAACCATATGATGCTTCTCCTCAAGATTCTGATAACATAACAATAATACAACATGAACAACATCTACTCTAACCCTATCTCATATATTTTATATGTGAAGGTTGCTTGACTTAGTAAACCAATGACTGGGCAAGTACCCTAACCTTTTCTTGTTTTAATCAAACTAAATCCATATCATCATGCTAAATAGATATACACAAATTATTATTTATAGATGCAAAATATAGAGTTCTTCTTTTCATTTATGTTTTCTATATTATCCTAATTCTTTCTAGTTTGATTTATGAAATTAGGCCTTTGGTTGTGATTTTAATTCCACAATTATTTCCTACAAAAACTTGCACTTATGTCCCATCTTACCATAATAAAAACATTTGATATTTTTTTCATGTTTTTGAGTCCTTGAATAAAGACACTTACTCCCATATTTATGTTTCCAAGGATTTCCATTTTTCTTAAGTTTTGTTGCTAAGGCCACCTATGAAGCTTTATTCCCACCACTACTACTAAACTATTTTTTCCACTTAATATTCTACTAAAGTTTGTTTCTCGACTACTCAACTTTAGATCAATATCTTTAAAGGTTATGTTACAATTCTTAAGAAAATTATCATATGAAGGCAATATGATTTTCAATATAATTATCTTGAGAATTTTCTTCTTAAACTTTTATAGCAATTGATTTCCATTTTTTTTTTTGTATTTTTTAGTTTTGACAAATAGCCTTGAAAATAATTATGTTCTTCCATATTCATTGAGAATATCACATTCTTTAAAAATAATTAGTCCTACCTTTACCCTCCCTTTATCTAGTGTTTTATGCATATTATTTAGGTGCCTCCAAATTTTGAATGCATTATCACCATCTTGAATTTAAGTAGCATCTAATCAACCACTATAAGATTAATCAATATCACAACTTCTTGATTTTTCTCATCATACTTGGCTTGAGACCCCTCATTTGTCACAATTCACAAATCCTTTGTTGTCACTATTTATCCAAACACATTTACTAGAAATTGCCATCATTCTTTGATTATAAGTTTACAAAAATTTTGGACTAACTTTCTAATTATCTTCCAACATGATGTACAATAAAGTAGCCATGTTTATACCTGAAATGTTATATTGTACCCCTCACATCCTTTCCTTTTGTCATGAATTTCACTCCCTCTCATTTATCTAGACCCAATACTTGGGCCCTCCTCTTCACACATGGAGTATGCCAAATGTCACTAAGTTGTACCACCCTATGGTAGATGGATAGCAACTCATTGATGATCTCTAACGTCATCCACATTGATCGTCTAGTGGGAAAATCACATGGAATGGAACATATCTGGGTGTACATCTAGTTGTGTGGAAATGTGATATCATTGATGGTGATCCTTGTGATATCATCCTCCCACAGAGCTAAAGGTGGAGTCACAGGACTAAGTCTAGTGTTGGTATCTGTAAGTTAGATAAAAAAATATCAATCAAAATATGTGTTTGCAAGTGAATTCAAGCATTCTAAATTAAGGATATTGATAATTGAACAAGAAATAAATATGCATTTAATGTAACTATGTTGTGAGGCACCTCCTAACTACTCTCTGAAGAGGTACGGGTACTATGGTCCTTGAGGAAAACACTCACAATCTTACTACTAGTACTGTGACCACTAGATGGTGCTTTCGTCTCGTGCTTAGAAGGCGGGGTGCCTATGAAAGTTGAAACGAACATTAATAATTGCACGTAAAATAATTTACTTATATATAACTCAATAAAAAAAAATTATATGTACAACACATATGAATCCTCTCGCGATATGTGGGTGCTGCACCAGGATGGGACTACCCAGAGCTATGCCTCTCACGAAGTGAAGAACCTTGCTTTGTAGAAGGATCTACATCGAATAATGAAGAGAAATTAGATAGAGTGATAGAATTAAATATTTTCAAGTTTTTTATGAATATGCCAAATGAATAAGTTTAGTGTACATCATATATCTCTTGGGAATTAGAAGTTGGGTTAAATTTGGAAGAAGCGACTAACAAGATCTCTATAAAATGTAATAAATATCACAGTTTAATAATTCAGAATTACATGTAGAACATAGGGAGGCTTGGCCCACTCCCTTAGATGCATTGTACATCAAATATTTGTCCCACAAGTGCAATATGAACACCATTATGAGGTTTTGTACACCACATATGGGTCTCAAGGCTTTGAACATGGTTGATGAGGAGCACCAACATTTGAGTGCACAAATGATGTTGGTATGGCTCCTGGGACATGCCTAATATTCCAAATCACCACACATATCCTATAAAGGAAATATTTGACCCATAAATATAATATGGGGAACATTATGAATTTTTCCATGCCAAGGACGTGTGTAATGGCCAAGACCATGTTTTGATAGTGAAAACAAATGCCTCGGGTCCTAAAAGATGCTTTTAGGGTTCATTAGCCATGCACATGGTTTTTAAACAAAATATTTGGATGATGAATGTAATATCACCATCATTATGAGGTTTTAAGCACCATATATGGGTCTTAATTCCCTAGAAACTAGCTAATGTTGAACAACAACATCTTAAGTCCCTAAAATATGATTTTATGGTTCATGAACCATGTATAGGGTCCCAAAACACCACACATACCCTATATATGGAATCTTTTTTCTTCAAGTGTAATATCGATGCCAATACAAGTTTTTTCGCATAATTTATGGGTCTTAGGGCCCTTCTCATGGTCCAAAGAGGACCACCAACATATTACATCCCATAATATGCTTTTATGGCACACGGGACATGCATAGGATCCTAAACCACCACATTTATGTATAAAGGGGATCATTGCATAATAAGTGTAATATAGACACCATTATGAGGTTTTGTACACTAGTTGGGATGGTTTAAGGACCCTATCTATGGTTTGAGGAGGAACACTAGTGTCTTGGGGTCTAAAATATTATTTTAGGGCTCATGGGTCATGCACATGGTTCAAATCCAAGACATATGCCTTGTAAAGAGAATCTTTGGTCCATAAGTACAATATGGGTTTCAATAAGGTTTTTTACACAAAAAAAGCCTTGAAGTTCTAACAATGATTTGAGGATGAAAATGAACATTTTAGGGCCTTAAAGATGAATTTAGGGCTCATGATCCATGAACATGGTATCAAACCACCACATAAGCCCTCTACATCTATTATTTGTCCCATGTGTTTAATATGGGCACCACTACGAGGTTTTGTACACCACATATGGGTTTGTGGGGATTTCCGTGATTTGAGGATGAAAATGAGCATCTTAATATAGCCTAAAAGATGATTTTAAGGATCATGTGCTACGCATACAATCTCAATCACTACACAACCCCTATAAAGGAAATATTTAGATGATGTGTGTAATATGGGCACCATTATGGCATTTATAATATAAGGGATGGGTATTAGGGTCCTAGCCACAATCTAAGGATAAGGATAAAAATGAGTGTCTTAGGTCCTAAAATAAGCTTTTAGGCTCATGAGCCACATATAATATCTGGAAACACAATACGGGCCCTATATAAGTATTTTTTGACACATGAGTATGATATCAACACGATTATAATTTTTTTCACCACGAATGAGTCTTGGGAACTTGGAAGTGGTTTTAGGTGAACATTAGCATTTAAGGGCCTAAAAGATTATTTTACGGCCCATGGACAATGGATAGATTCCCAAACAATCATAGACGCCCTATAAATGGATTATTTGTCCCACAAATCTATACAGATACCATGATGAGGTTTTTTGCACCAGGGATGAGTCCCAAGGCCCTAGCCATGTTCTAAAGATGAAAATCAATGTCTTTGGGCCTAGTATATACGAGGGACCATGGGCCATGAGTGTGGCCCCAAACCAACATATGCCCTATAAAAATAATACTTGTCCTATGAGGGTAATAAGGTGGCATTACAAAGTTTTATGTAGCATAGATTGTTCTTTGAGCCATAATTATCATTCAAGGAGGAAACTAACATATTAGGGCTTAAATGATGCTTTTGGGGTTAGTGGGACGTGCATAGGGTCCATAACCATCACTCATTCCCTATACAAGAAGACGTTGGTCTACAACATAGATAATTTTAGGGGATAAATTTTGCCATTAGGCTATTTTTCAATAAAAGAAAATTCCAAAAAAAAGATGCATGGATTTCCATTTTCTTATAAAAAAAGATTCACCCAAATTTTATAAGATAAATTTATTTTAGAAAAAAATGGGCAAATTTTCTAGAAGCTATATAAAATCTTTATGAATTTGATTATTTGAACAAAAAAAGTGCCAAACATTTTATAGTTTGAAATTTTTAAGAATTAGTAAGATTCACCAAGTCTTTTACACTTTATAAAGGTATGGAACCTAAAATAATTTCCTGGTCTACAAGTGTTTTTGTGCACAACAAACCACACCCAAGCTGGAAATGAATCCATTGAGGTAGAGATTTATATTTTTCAAAGACTTCTCATCTATCTTAAAAGACTAAGACTAGTTTTAACTTTCTACTTTACAATGAGATAATAACTCATTGAGGATTTTCAAAAGCATTAAGGTGAATCTTCTCCCCCGTCACTTATCCCCAATAAGTGCATTTAAGATTCGATCTAACTAAATATCCCTTTTCTTTGAAATTGTACATAATTATAATTATTATGTCTTGGAAAATTCCTTTCTTACTACTATTGAAGATATGGTCCAACACCCTTGCTTAATATATATATATGTTACACTACTGTAACCCTTGCTTAATATATATATATGCTACACTACTGTAACCCTTCCCAATTTCCCAAGCCAAGGAACCCTTACCAATTTCCCAAGCCAATGACTATGGCCTTGCTAGCCTTGAATAAGAAGATGTTCTCACTTATCAACAAACTATATAAGTGTAGGTATCTCTTATCCTAAAAAGGATCACAAACCCACTGAAACAAGTATATAGATTGCATACAACTATGTATGGTGAATCAGATACAACTCTGTCATTTGAATGTGTGCATAGATTGCATTCCATCGAGATGTATTACAATCTCTAGATAGGTGCATAATCGCTATGCTACAGGGTATATAATAACACTCTGTCAACCAAATGGATAAGGCATAGCTCGCACAGAGAATTACAAGATCTGTCACTAAATGTGTGCAGAACGCATTGAATGTATGTCGTGTACCCAATATAAACTCTACCAAATATATGGGAGTATAGATCATCGCATGGAGCATTACAAGCTCTACCAAAATGTTGGGTGCATAGATTGCACCGAGCATTATAAGCTCTGACGCTCAATATGCAAACCCATGTCAAGCATTAAGGCAGAGATTTAGATAGAAGATCTATCAAACCGAAAACGCATAACTTGTTACCTGAGCTTCTGCTCTGTTAAGCAAATACTATATATAAGCAATGATCTGGACCGAGATGAAGATGCATAGTATAGTAAAAAAACTGAGATCGAAGGCGAGATGATATATATATATATCACAAAACTGAAACTCGAAGCAGAGTATAATGTGATTCCAACAAAGACACTCCATGACATAGTTAGATGCAAGGACTCTATCAGAAACGATAAGTATAAAATCTAATTAGACTCTACCAATTTAGTAATGTAGAGAACTGCTTATCTGAACACGTATTTGGTCTTGAGTGATCCTCCGAGGTCGAGGTCGCCTTTCTTGCGAAGGTTGTCCAACACCACAATGCTTACATTTGACTTTACTTAGGCAGACACTTTCAAGATTTTACTTTTATCAAGTGGATGTCATTAGTTCACTTTTATTCAAGTGTCTATGAGCACCAAGGTGACATCTGTCATCAACATCCTATATTCTTACGATTTTTTAGCCATTCGACCCCTCTCCCCTAGTGGATTTTGTTGTGTCATAACCTTCAATATCCTAGTCTATAATTGATCATTACAACTAGGAAATCAACAATCATACTACAAGGTTTATTGGTGGGGCCTTGGTCTTGAGCTCCTCACAGAAACAATTACATAGTTACATTTTCAATTACAAAATGTAGGGGTAAAAGAGGGATGTTACATCCTCCGTGATTTCTCCAACCCGGGTTCTCATTCTCAATATAGCTTGATGTTATGTATTTGTTTTGGTTTCTCCATCTAAGAATATGTGCACTAAGATGATTAGGTTAAAACTATTAAACTTAGGATTAAGCATCTTTCTAGATTATAACCAAATCATGTGATTTTAATAATATAACGTTAATTATGTTTCATATCTAAAATCCTAAAGTCAAAGTTCTTTACTTTGTTTGGTTACAATTTTAAAGGATAATGTCAAAGTTCTTTACTTTGTTTGGCTACAATTTTAAAGGATAAGGTGAAAAGGTAAAATTTATTGTACCAAGAGGAGTGAGGTGCTTTACAACCCAGTATGGGGGAGATGTCCTAACGTTGCTTATAAAATAAAAAATTAAAACTACGCTGTTATAATTAAATATGAGCATAAATCCATCTTATCTCTTATCTAATATGCATAAAAATGGATAAGTACTTCCCTGTTAAAAGCATTTTTTAGTTAGTACAAGTAGTGGACAAAGTATTTCCACTCTAAAGAACTTGATCTTTTGATCAGACATAATAGATTTAAATTTAAGATATATCTAGTAAAATAATAAAATTAGATGGAATATTATGTTATTAACCCATATTATTAAACTAATATTGACTTTGAAATTGTATAACTTGATAACTTGAGTCGTTGAGCCCAACCTGACAAGCATGGCGAAACAGAAAATTGGCAACTGACAACCTGACAAGTAAGGTTCAAAGAACGTTGAAGGTCAATGACTTGAATTTTAAATTGGGTGTGCGCGACCCTTAATTTAGGGGAAGGGAAGATATTTCGCGGGAAAAAAGGAAGATACATTTAAATTTAGTGACAAAATTGTCAAAATAATTGGGATGTGCTTTTCCCATCTTCTTCTCGGAAGTCAAGTCATGGTGGCCTCTGCCGTGCAGTTTTCGTGGTGTGTCGAACCATCCTATCGCTTCTTCAGTAAGTCAAGTCATGGCGGCCTCTGCTGTGCAGGTTTATTGGTGAATCATTAAATGAAAATTTGCAATTTGCCATCGAGTCAAGGAAGGAGGTTCTCCTTAGTCTCCATTCATTATCTAGTGACGGTGCTTGTTGTAGACCAATATTGATCCCATTCTTGTCCTCTCTGAAATTTTAATTTCCACACAGCCAACCAGAGAGATGATAATTTCGTGTTACATACGGTGGGTAGCGTATATATATTGCAACAGCTTGCAAGGCCTAACATACTCAGCTCATCTGTGCAATCCCTGCATTACGATTAGAAGGTCAATTGCAATTCATTTTCTTGAAGTACTGCTGAACTTGCTGCCTGATCGTTTGCAATGGGCGGGACTAGAACAGCAGCAGCTTCCATTTGGATGGCAGCAACAGCAACATTATTAGCGCTTAATGTTTATCTGCAAGGTATTCTGCCGCTCTCTCAATTATTTTACTCAGATTTATATTGTTGATTATCGTTTTACCTGTAGGTATTTATATGTCGAAGTTGGAATATTAAATAAATATTGTTGGCTGAACTGCAAGTGCAGGTGTAGAAGGTGCGACAATGACTGTGAAGAACCAGTGTTCATACACAGTTTGGGCGGCGGGAAGTCCTGGCGGCGGGAAGCAATTGGGACAGGGCGAAACCTGGACTTTTGATGTTCCCGCAGACACAACAGGAGGCAGAATCTGGGGGCGTACTGGCTGCTCCTTCGACGCTACTGGCAAAGGCAGCTGCAACACTGGTGACTGTGGCGGGTTGCTGAGTTGTCAAGCATATGGAAGCGTCCCTGCAACGCTTTTTGAATATGGTCTCAATAAGTACATGAATCAAGATTTTCTTGATATTTCTCTTGTCGATGGCTTCAATTTGCCTCTCACAATAACTCCCTCAAACTCTGCCTGCAAAGCAATAAGTTGCACCAGCGACATAAATTCCGTCTGCCCTTCAGAACTGAAAGTGACTGATGGATGCAAGAGTGCTTGTGCTGAGTTCAATACACCTCAATACTGCTGCACAGGCGCCTACCTCAACAACTGCTCTCCCACCGACTATTCGAAATTCTTCAAGGGGCAGTGCCCACAGGCGTACAGCTATGCCACGGACGATGCTACTAGCGTCTTCACCTGTCCTTCTGGTGCCAATTACAACGTCGTCTTCTGCGGTTAACATGTTCTGGATATTCACTTAATATCCTACTAATTATAAATAAATTCAATTCCCATACCACAACAATCCACAGTATTGTATTTATGACATTATGAATACTACTGCTACGTCACGCCATGTTTTCTGAAAATAAAATTGAGTGATTTTAAGATCCCAGCGAGTATCCAATTGGTTTTCAACCTTACTTTTATGTATATATATGTATATGTATGCGCACGTTTATTGTTTATTTATTTCATATATTTAAGTCGATAGCCTATTTATTTCAGAGTTGGGTAGAATTCACATTTTTCAAATTTTGAGGAATCGTCCAAATGGCGGAATATTTTGCCAAACACAATTTATATTTAGTTATTCTTTAAACTTTCTAGTTATTCTTCAAACTCTCATTCTCTGTAATATGTAATATCTTTGTAATGTTAATATCTTTATGCAATTTAATAAAGAAGAGATTATAATGTTACCATTTCTAAGATTATAGAAGAAATTTTAAATACCCAGTCATTTGAAAAGAATTTACATAATTTAAGGTTTTCATTTCTAAAAGAATTTATAGAATTTAAGGTTTTATTTATAAAAATTTTCATTTAGAAGAAATTTTAACTACCCAGTCATTTGAAAGGAATTTACAGAATTTAAGATTTTCATTTATAAAATTTTTTATAGAAATTTAGGTTTTTTTTATAGAATTTTTCATTTATAACTGAATTTAAGGTTTTCTTATAAACTAGAGTATTTAAAAAGCCATAGGAAATCTTTCTTCGCTGGTAGTAAGTCATTACGTAGTGATGTTTGGAAGTGAGTAAATAATTTATATATTTTTATTTTATAAATTGAAAACGTATATGGAAAGGCAAATGGTTGGTGAATAATAGGTAAATATTGATAAGTCGCTTTTGTCACCGATGTTTGTTTCATCGTAGATATGTTAGATCTTTGAAATATGGATCGATTACTATGTTTGAATCACTAATTATATGAGCTAATTCAGAGTTATATTAATTATAACTAAGTTTAAATAATTGTCGTCATTATTTAAAATAATTATTAAAATGAGATTTATCATTAATAATCGACAGGTTAAGTCAAGAGAAGAAAAATGAGGATGAGTTAAGAGAAGAAAAATGAATAGTGGATGTAAATGTTTCAGTAAGTGATCATTTCCGAAGTAAATGTTTTAGAGGAAAATGTAAATGTTTGGAAGTGATTAAATAATTTATATTTTTGTATTTTAAAAATTGTAAATATTTAGTGATTTTTAAATATCTTTTGATTTATAAAATTTAAGGTTTTTTTTTTCAAATTAGAGATTGTAAATTCAAAAAGTTACAGAAAAATCTCATCCAATGTCATAGATCATGTTTTTCATATCCATTCAAGGGACATTTATCCTTTACCGCCGTATGCCGCCACAAGAGCCGGCACACCTTCCAATGCTCACGTCAGCCATCCGCAACCCAATCCTGCACAAATAATTAAAAAATAAATTAATCTACGTAAAAAAACACACAATAGTTCAACTTTAGGCCGAACAAAATTTTAAAAAGTCAAACTAACTTTGAAAAAAAACATTTGGTCTTTAGTCTAAGTCCATGTGATTCTCTCATTGTTTATTAGTCTTTTAGTAAAAAACAAAAAAAAATGATTCTATCGGTTTTTCTAGTAAAAAACAAAAAAAAAATGATTCTATCGGTAGGGTACATGTGAATTTGAAGTTGATGTGGTGGACCATACGGGAGATGGAGATAGCCCGGGTTTGCTTTTGCAGTTCTGGGATGGGATTGGTGCTCGGAGTGATGGATTTTGATTCTTCAACAATTTGGAGTCAAGCTGGTGGTTGGCTCCTTTGGGCTTTTGCTCTTGGTCTTTTTGGTGGTGGTCTACTTGTGGTTTTCGGGCTAGATTTAGGTTTGTTGTGGTTTTTTTCACTCCAACTAGGGTTATCATTCAAATTTGTTTTGCAGTGTTAGTGGAATCCAGGTGTCTGCGGGACCCTTCGTGTTCATTTTGAGAGGGACAGGTGTGGGTCTCACCCACTTAACCGGTCATGGGTCCTTATGGCCTCACCTCTTCACTTTCGAGGGGCATTTTCTGTTCCTCCATTGGAAAAACCTTGTAATGTTCCGGCTTCGTCTGTGCTGCTCCCGAATGAGAATTGTAACCCTAATTATTTTGGGGCAAAGGCGAGGGTTCGTCGCAGACTGAAAGCTTACAAAGCCAGATCTAATCTTTCCAGGTTTGTTATTGCTGAAGATGCAAATCTTGATAGGGTAGCAATGTTTGCTGAGCGTGCCTTAGTTGGGCGCCTTGAATATCCTTCTAGTTCGAAGGATGAAATCCTGGAGTGGGTTAGGGTTAATTGGGTGCCGATTTCTGGTATGGCTCCAAGGGTCAATTTATTGCTGAACCGTTGGATTCTCTTTGTCTTTCCGGATGCTGCCATGATGTCTAGGGTTTTGGAGGGCACCTGGCTTTTCAAAGAAGGCTCTTTAATTCTGAAACGTTGGCATATTGCCTTCGATCCGCTCACGGAGAAACAGAGAATTCGGCACCTTTGGATGATGATTCTAGGATTGCCGATTGAACTTTGGACTGAGGAGATTATTGGCGGCTTGGCAAATTCGGTTGGGCGTTTCATCCGTGTTGATAGGAAATCCCTTTTTGGCATGGATAGGAGATACGCCAAAGTAATGGTGGAAATTGATATGGATGCTGGTCTTCCAGCAGAAGTTGAGGTTGTATGGGGACTTAGATGCTGGAAGCAAAGACTCGATTTTTTCAGAATCCCATTCCGCTATTATGCTTGCAAGGAAATTGGACACATTCTTGCAAAATGCCCTAATATTCTGAAGTTAGGGTCGGCATTGAAGGGTACTCTGGACCTGTCTGCTCCCTCTGTTGAACCTGGTAAGTTTGTTCCTGTTCCTGATACTATTTATTCAGAAGTTTCTAAAGATGATATTGCTTTGATGGAAGTCACGGAGAAGAATTTAGATGTTCGTATTGCTTCTAGGGATGTTATTTTGAGACATGGTCCTCATGTGCCTTCTGTCGGGTGTCTTCCTGTGTCTGTGGATATGGTGAAATCATCTGTTGTTCGCAATCTTTCTTCTGATTTAGCTTCTGTTGGGGATAGGGTTGATGTTGGTGTGGATATTTCTGAGTGTCATGTTTTATGTGAAGAAGCTCAGGAATCTGTTATGCCTTTGTCCCCTTCTGCTAAGGTATTTGGTTCTGTGAGTCATAAGGCTACGGAACCTATTCCATATGATCTTGAAGATTCTGGGATTGGGGAAAATTGTGAGCTCAAAGTTGATGGGGTTTTAAAAACCCTTACCTCGGTACCTTCTTATTCCAAATCTCCACTAGCAGGTTCTGATGCAATTCCGCTTCATGCTGTTAAATTTCAAAATGTTACCATTCGTAGGGGTAAAAAGAAGAGAGAGGGGAGTAGGGCTACTGATTGTGTTGATACAAACCCCCCTTGGGTTTCTGGTCGTTTGATGTTTGGGGTTTCTATTTCTTCGTCAGATGAGGGTCTTAGAGCAAAGATACCCTGCGCCTCTGGTTCTTAATGTCCATTTTATCATTGAATGTCCCGGGGTTGGGGAAGGTTGCTAGGGAAAAGGCCTTCTCTAAAATTTATGCAGCTATTTGTCCATGTATAGTGTTACTTCAGGAAACTATGTGTATAAGTTCGGCGGCGATCTCTAAGTTAGGTGATCTTCTTCCCAGATGGGAAGTTGCAGCTTGTTGCTCCAATGGCCTTTCTGGGGGTTTGGCGGTGGCTTGGAACCCTACTCTGTTTGCCTTCAAAGTTTTTTCTACTCCGTGGGGTCTACTGATGAAAGGAATTTGTTTAGGTTTGAACATACAGTTTCACATTCTCAATTGTTATGCTCCTTATGATGGCCAAAGGGTTTTCTGGGAAGCCTTGGCTGCGTCTGGGGTTCTTAATTTATCCCATTTGGTGATTGCTGGCGATTTGAATTTTACAAAATCTGCCTCTGAGATTTGGGGATCTGGGGCCAGAATGGATCCGTTGGCAGACTATTTTATGGATTATCTTTGTTGGTTTGATCTGGTGGATATGGTTCCAGCTAAATTAATTCCTACCTGGACAAATGGTAGGTAGGGTGATGCCGGTGTTCACAAGAGACTAGATCATTTTTTGGTGAAGTCTTCTTTTTTAAGTATCATTCAGAAGTCTCGAACATGGGTTCATAAGGTGAAGTTCTTTGATCACTGGCCTATTGTTTTTCAATTTGAAGATTATGGACAAAAGGTTTGTTACCCGTTTAAATTTAATTGTTCATGGCTTTTGGAGAATGATTTTTGTGAGATGGTGAAATCTTTCTGGTTAAATTCTGATATTGAGAATTTAAATCCTGTTGATTATTTCTGTCATAAGATGATGAAGCTCAAAGAAGAGGTTATTGAATGGATTAAGGTTAGAAAGAAGATTGATGCTGCAGAACTGAAGGATTTGGAATACAGTATTCAAAATGCCTGTATGCAGAATTTTGATGGTTCTTTGAATCAAGGAGATTTTGAAGTTCTGAAATTATTTGAGAAAAAAAAGGAGGAAATCCTCTTGATGGAAGAAAGGGAGTGGAGATTGAAGAGCCGAGCAGTGTGGATCAGTCATGGGGATAGGAATACAAATTTTTTTCATGCTTATGCTTCTACGAGGAGGAATTTGAAATTGATTTGGGATATCAATGATGAAGATGGGAATTCTATAAAAGGTTTGGATTCCTTGAACTTTGAAGTTGTGAGGTTTTTTGGCAATATTTACAAAGAAGAAGGTGGTTGTGATCTTTTGGACCAAATCAGATTGGCAAAACTTTATCCTAGATGTTTTCATGAAAGGGAAGCTGAGGCGGTGGGGAAGGAGGTTTCTTTAGATGAAATTGAGCATACTTTAAAAAATTTTGCCAGGGAGAAAAGCCCTGGTCCTGATGGTTGGCCAATGGAAGTTTATGTGCATTTCTTTGATATTATGGGGAAAGACATTCAACGCCTTGTGGAATTTACTAGGGTACATGGGTTCATTTCTGGAGCTTTAAATTCAACATTCCTTAACTTAATTCCCAAAAGTAACAAACCAGTATCATTTGGGGAATATCGTCCCATTGCTCTATGTAATCTCATCTATAAACTTGTTTAAAAAATTATTGCACAAAGATTGAAGAGTGCTCTATCTACTGTTATAACTCCTAAATAGTTTGGGTTCTTAAAGGATAGGCAAATTCATGATTCGATTGGTCTTACCCAAGAGCTGCTACACACTATCAAATCTAAGAAGTTAAAGGCTCTGATATTAAAGATGGATTTAGAGAAAGCTTATGACTGTGTCAATTGGTCATTCCTCAGGTTGATTCTGATACAAATAGGTACTCCTCCCCTTGTGTTAAATTGGATAATGGCCTGTGTTTCAACGCCATGTATTGCTATTTTGGTAAATGGTAATCCCACCTCTTTTTTTCAATGTTCTAGAGGGATCAGATAGGGCTGCCCTCTGTCACCCCTTCTATTTCTCCTGATCATAGATGGTCTTAGTAGGCTCGTTCAACAAGCCAAAGAGATGGGATTGATTAAAGGTATTAAGATGGGTGATGGATGCTTCCTGTCGCATCTCCTTTTTGTTGATGACGTTCTTCTTGCTGGCACTGATTCTATTACAGAACGAAAGGTTTTTTCGAATATTATCAAATTTTTCTGCAAGGTTTCTAGGATGAAGGTTAGCATTTCAAAATCATGTTTTTATCAACATAATGTGGAAGTTGGGAGAAGATGTGAAATTGAATCCATCTTACCATATAAATGTCAAGATCTTGCCGATGGTTTGAAATATTTAGGTTTTATTTTAAAACCTAATTCTTATAAAGTCAATGATTGGCGGTGGATTATTAGCAAGTTTGAACAGAAAATTGATCACTAGACTTTCCGTTTGCTCTCAGCTGGTGGCAGACTTGTTTTAGTTAAAGCTGTGCTTTCAAGTATTCCAGTTTTTTGGTTATCTCTTTTAGAGATTCCGGTCTACATTCTAAATAGGCATAGGATGCTTATTTTCAGATTTCTTTGGTCTGGTAATATCGATGGTACTAATTTGGTGATGGTTAAATGGGAGGTTCTTGCTCGGCCGGAGAAGTTCGGAGGATGGGGTATCAAAGACATCAATATTTTTAGCAAAGCTCTTAGATTGAAGAGTTTATGGCGAGGTTTATTTAATAATACTCTTTGGTCGAAGGTTCTCCATCTTAAATATATCAAAACAGATTTTATTAACTAGTTGAGGAAACCCAAGAGGGTCTCTGGTTTGTTGTCTCCAGTTTGGAGAGGGTTTCTTAAAGTCTATGACTGGATTGCCAAAGATATTTGCTGGCAGGTAGGTAATGGTTGCAGTATTCTTATCGCTGTGGATCTTGTTCTTGGTATGGAGGAAAATTTTAGATTGTCAGATAATCTAATCACTCTGTTGAATATTATGGGGTATAAAACTTTAAATGAAGTTCATAAAATCGATCATTTGCACCGATCAGGTAATGGATGGTTAAGTGCTTTAGAGTTGGAGCTCCTGGAACATAGATAGGAATGGGATCATTATATTATGGCTCTGAGATCGGCTGGTATTGCTCTTTCGGGGAACCCTGATAAATTATTATGGGCAGGCAATCCAAAAGAAGGTTTTGTTTCTGCGAAATCTGCTTATGACAGGATTATCAGGAACGTTGTATTTATCCAAGACAGTGGTGGTATTCGAAAATCTGGGAATGGTCTATCCCTTTGAAGGTGAAATGTTTCCTATGGCATGTTCTCAATGGCAGTCTTAAGACATGGGATAATCTCCTCAAACGTGGCTGGAATGGGCCTAGTTGGTGTTGTTTATGTAATTTAAGTTCTGAATCTGCTGGTCATCTATTTGTGAAGTGCTCTTTTATGCAAGAAATTTGGTCTTTGTGCTGTAAAGAACTCAACTTGGATTTAATCTGGGAAGATTCGGACTTTGGCACAGGTTTGCTCAATTGGGTTAGGGATTACAAAAAACCACTCTTCCTTCCTATTTTTATATCCTGGATTGTCTGGTTTACAAGGAATGAAGCAATTTTTCAGAACAAGATGCCTGTTGCGGTGCATTGTGTAAGGTCTATTATCTATATGTTACAGACTTACCCTGAGGAGGAACATGGTAAGAAATGTGTGAGTGAAAGTTCTTTCTCCTTTGTGGTAACTCAACCGATATTATTCTTTGATGGTGCTGCTCAAGACGGTATGTGTGCAATTGGTGGTGTCATTTATATCAATGAAGATCATTACTTTTCTCTTTGTCTTAATGGTGGCAGAGGTACCAATATGAAAGCGGAGTTATTGGCCCTTTGGGCTGTTCTTAAAGTGGCAAATACCTTTGGACTGGTTAATGTCAAAGTCTTTGGGGATTCCTGAGTGACAATCAAATGGGCCTCAAATGAATACAATCTGAATATTATTGATCTAAAAAATTGGTGTGTTTGAATTCGTCATGAGATTGCAAAGCAGGACCAGATTTCATTCGAGCATATTTTCAGGACTCACAATTCTCATGCAGATCAACTTTCAAAAGATGCCTTTGCTGGACCTGAAGGAATTTTGTTTTGGGAAGAATGGATGGACGCCTGTCTGCTTGATAGGGGTAACTTATTTTTCTTTTAGGTTGTTTCCCCTACTTGGGTTGATGAACATCATTTTGTGAAATCTTTTTGATGGGAAATTTTAATTTTGTATAGCAGTTAAACTGTTGCTCATTTCGAGAACAAGATCCTGTCTTGATATCTTGTATCTTCGATACACAAACTATCTTTGTACTATTTGATTCAACTGAATAGAAATAGTACGATTTTTTTTCTGATGGAAAAAAAAAGGTACATGTGAATTTTACTTAAACCACCATGGTCTATATAGATAAATGCATTTGTCTCTTTGAATCTTGATATATATTCTTTTTTGTTGCATACAATGAATGGTGAGACTGAAATTGATTATGATTTTGATGAAGAAAGATAAACATACATTTGCTTCTGATTTATTAGTGTTAGCGTTTATAGTTAATAAGATGTCTACAATCGATGATTACAAGTGCATTATCTCTTCTAAAGCTTGGCTTTCTTTTGGTATTGGGCTTTTAAATTTAATCTGGACTTTCATAGAATGGACCTCATTTCAATAAAGTGTTTATGAGTGTCTTTATTTTTTTATTTTTTGAAAAGTCTGTGTAGATATTTAATATTTTTTATTTACACAAAATGTAGTTAACTAAGTTTTAGGAATCTTAGTTCCGTAAATGAGTTGTTGGTTTCTTCTAAAACTTGGCTTTCTTTTGGTATTGGCTTTTAAATTTAATCTGGACTTTCAGAGAATGGGACTAAAATTATAAAGTTAATCTCATTCCAATAAAGTATTTATGAGTGTCTTTATTTTATTTTTTTAGAAAAGTTTGTGTAGATATTTAATATTTTTTATTTACATAAAATGTAGTTTACTAAGTTTTAGGAATCTTAGTTCCGTAAATGAGTTGTTGGTTATTGCCTTTAAAAAAAGTCTGAGTAAATATTTCATATTTTTTATTTACACAAAATGTAGTTTACTAAATTTTAGGAATCTTAATTCCTTAAATGAGTGGTTGGTTATTGCCTTTAGATTAAAAAGAAATGGTCTTGAAAAAAATTGGAATGATGTATCGTCTTCCAATACTATAACCTACATGTATTAGAATCCTTGCACATGTGGTGTGAATTTAATTTCATGGGCATGTGTTGCTTATTTAAATCCTGCAATATTGATAGCTTGTTGCAGATGTTGGCACAGGGCCTAAACATTATATAGATTTATGTTAAAATGATTTAGATGCTTGATTTGAATTGGGTGTTTTCTGAAATTGTTATATTTTTTTGGCTTGTGTCTCGTAGTAAAGAGAGAGAAAAAAAAGTGTCTAGACAGTCCCCTTTTTTTTATGGTTGATTGCATTTTATAATTTAGCTTTCATATTTTATCAGCATAGATTACAAATTATGGTTCTCTCTATCTCAATCTCATTTGCCACATTTTCTAGTTTTTTGGAAAATTCTTACACTTCAACACCACCCAATGATGCTAGTGATTGACGAAGAAAACATGAAAAACTAGACAACAAATAACATTTTATAAGATTCTTCTTCTTCCTAGTCAAGGACTCTATCACATTTCTTCTTTTCTACAATACTGACACAAACATAAAGTGAACATGGATGCTATTGAAAAAAAATTTAAAAAACAAAAAAAGGCTAATAAAGAAGAGAAGAGGCTAACAAGACCTTTAAATCGATAATTATGTTGTTAGGATTCATTAAAGTTGAATGGCTATATAGGCATATTCATATCAATGATCAAAACACTATCCGCATTAGCAATTTCCTATACCCAAATGTACTTGTCTAACTCCATAGTGACACGAGTAAATGTGATAAAACTGTGGATTAATCTGGAGGTTTGGTGTAACCTACCTAGCATTTGAAACACTTTATGTTTGTGGAAAAATATTACTTTAACTTTTATTGTAATTTTTTTTATTAATGACCAAGGATGGTCAAGGATGACTGTAGGGCCCTCGCACAAAGTTGAGGGACCCTTTTGGTGCAATCGTGCATTCGCAAAACACGCGAGAATTGTGTAAATCCAAAACGCACGAGCGTTACTTAAAACTAGGCATGGGCAGACTCCGACCCTACCATGTCAATTGACATGTAGGCAAGGAGTCCAAAACGCGCGCACGTTATAGTGATACAAAACACGCGCGCGTTTTGGTTAATATAAACAAAAAAAAACAGTTCGTGCATCGCAACACTGTTTTACCCACTGTCTCTTCAAAGCCGAACGCTCGAGCGTGTCGTCTTGCCAAAAACGCAATGGAGAAGCTCAACATGGGAGATTTGGAAGCTCAACGAGGGAAATTTCATCTTGCATAGAGGATTGGAAAGGTAAGCATCCAAATCCTTGCCTCATTTCATCATTAAAAATATAAATTTTGATGTTTCCCTAAACTAGAAATCTTTGTAAATGAAATACCAAAACTAAAAATTATAAAATTTATTATTTAACATATCTTAATTCCTCCCTACTATCAATCCCTTAATGAATTTTACATCCACCCTGTTAGACACAATGGCTCACTTCAATATCATATTCATCCATGAACTTTGTACCAATCACATGCCATTCATCAAGTAAACACATCAACACATTGCACAAGAGACATAAGATATAATCTTTGTAATTTTTTAATTTCGTCTCCATAATTTCCTCATCAAATAGGAAGCCAACTTGTTAATATTAAAATCAAATTTTAATTTGATTTCCATAAACACCTCATAAATTATAAGTATATATATATGTATATATTTATTTAGACTTTCTTTTTCCCGCCTAAACGTGGTCTTCATACCCACATCATCACCATTTTCTTTTGCTTCCAGCATGCCCACACTAGCTTGTAACTCATGCCCACAAGGGCCATATTTATGCCTTTGAACATGCTTACAGCTAGACCTTCTTCAATTGCCCGCATGGGGGTCTTTGGCATGCCTCCAGGATGCCTGCAGCTTCCACAAACATGCCTGCATATGCATCTTCAATATGCCCGTATGTCACCTTGTCCACATGCTCGCATGTCCATCAACTTCATTCCTAGATGCCCGTAGATGCCATAAGGGATGCCCCCAATCTCCTTGCCAAGTGTCAACTTCAAGCTTCTTTGTTCATGTCACTTGTTATCTCCAAGTCATCCTTGTCCAGGGTATTAGGACCAACTCCAAATGACCACAGTATGGGTCATTTGGCTCATTAGGTGTGCCAATGCCCATCACCTTGTCTTTTGTCTTGTCTTGCTCATCCTTAACCGATAAAAATACATATCTTTGCCACATCAACATGGTCTTTATGCCTGCATGGTCTCCACCCTTATGCCCACAAGGATCCATAATGTATGCCTGCAATGGTCATATGAAATGATATTTATGTTTGTAATGCATGTCTGAGATGATATTAATGTTTTCAATGTATTTGTTCTTGCACAAAGTTTGTACATTTTTCATTTTTGAGAGATGTCATTATAGCACATGTATACGTTTTTAATTATTTGTTTTTATTTTTATTTTTTGATTGCAGTGACGACCATGGATGCACACTCAGACATCCAAAGAGAAATTTAGAGGCTTAGAGAAACTCAAGCCTCAATTACTATTGTTGATGATAGACATCTTATGCTTGCATCCAATTTGGATGCAATGATAGAGACCTTTAGTAGGTCTGATGGTGCACTGGAAGATATTGCCACATTCATAGAAAGAAAGAGGCAACAATATCAGGATGGACTTAGCTACAAAGAAGTCAAGAAGTTGAAAATCTCAAAACAACATATATTTTCCCTCTTTAGACATCCACGGATGGGTGAAATCCCCAATGCAAACAAAAGGAACATTTTTATCGAGTGGTGTACATATCAACCATTCATAGATAACTAGATCGACTGATGGTACATGGTGTTTGATGCACCACCACACAACAACAGGGAAATGCCCCTATATTTTTTGAGAAAGATGTACGCAGAATTTGTGATGGGGAAATATGTTAACTATTTTGATATCTTGGAGTACCAGGGCGTTGGGATGGGGATGCCTCAACAAAATCCCAATGCGAGGCATATAGATTCCAATCGCCCAATAGCTCCACCTCGTAGGTAGCTACCTAGGTTAGATTTTCCGCTTGCACATCAGTTGGTCCTAGAGACACGGGAGTCCTTCTTACTGTTGGCACATGCGGTTGTTCACCATAGCATGTATCTTCAAGGTACGTACCGAGCAGAGCCATCAGAGCCACCATCTATGGGTGGAGTAGAGCCGCCACCTGTTGGTGGGGTAGAGCCACCACCTTCTAGTGGTGGAGGAGTATTTAGTAGTGGCCCTAGACCTTTACATCATGAGCACAACCGAGAGTCACACCCATGCACAGTATGTGGCCATCCTTGCTTTGGTCCTTCCCAAACAGATGATACCTTTACTGAATACTTTACACATGTAAGTAAGTGGTTAATAATTTAGTGTCATTTGTAAATTATTTTTCCATACTATACACACATATATATAGATTGCTAATATTTTTTATAATTTGAAAATTTGTAGTTGCTACAAGAAGGGCACGGGGTTGAAGACCTTTCCACTGATGATGCAGAGCATAGTCCACAGGCTCATGCACCGACACCAGAAGAGCCTGGGGGGAAAGAGGGGCTAGACGCACTGCCCGATGATGATGATGTTGTCATACTTTCAGCGACAACATCTCACGGCGAGGTAACTATTTCAACATGACATTATTTTAATACATGAGTAAATCCAATTAACAATTTAGTGCCATTTGTAAATTATTTTTCCTTACTATGTACACATATATAGATTGCTAATATTTTTAATGTTTTTAAAACTTGTAGTTGCTACCAGAAGGTTATGAGGGGCAAGAGGCTCATGCAGCAGAACCTTCTGAGTTACAAGATGTTGTCATACCTTCAACGACAACATCTCACGCTGAGGTAACTATTTCAACATGACATTATTTTAATATATGTTTGTTGTTATCACATGTTAATTTATGCTACACGATCTAATATTTACAATTTTCTAAATTGTAGGTTGTAGATCCCCATCAGAGGGAAATGATTTCATTTAGTATGTCCCCCCTAGTGGGGAGACAAGTGCTACACAGCCCATACGGTATCTACAAGTGGCATAACATTTCTTAGAGTTGATTGATGTATACAGTACATCGGTATGTATTTCACCATTGTCATTTTGTTAATACATGGTATTTCATTTACCAATGCATTTCTAACTACGTCTGTATTGGTGATTGTAGCCACCAGCCTCTATACTTCATAGACTGTCAGCAGTTGGATCTCCTCGTAGTCCAAATGTGCAAAAGGCACAAGTGTATAAGAGAGGCTCCACTCTTAGAAAGGGTGTGGATGTCCTCTATAGAAGACACATGAGAGATCCATCTACCCCTCACCTAACAAGGGTCATTGATGCTGCAGTTAGTGCCACATATGCAATAGGCACAAGTCATACAGAGGTAACTATTTCAACAATCACAATGCATAGTATTTAACCATGTTACTATATTGTTTATTCATGCATGTCTAAGTATTTCCCCATTTGGTGATTGCAACCATTAGCGACAGAAGTGCCCGACCCCTCTGCTCAATCCATAGTTCTGACCCGGTTTCCTCTTGTGGTGAGATGTTCATTAATGACCAAGTTTTTTTATTCAATTTACCCAAACATGTTGATCAATGTTGAATTATTGAATTAATTGAGATATGATCTTTTATTTGCAGAGCACAACTATCACGTCCCCTTCGCTCAATCCGGTGCAAGGGAGGGAAACATGACTAACATACCGGGCTTATTTGACAAGCTCAGCCCCATACATTACTCAGAAATGCATAAATAAATAAAACTTCATGTGTGCAGGTTCAAATTAAAATATACAACGAAAAATTATATTTGCAAGCACACAAACAATAATGCATCCTCATATCTAACACAGGCATATGATGGTTCATTATGTAGAGAATTCAATCTATTACTCATGCTATGCACAGACTCATGTGGATTTCATTAAGACAATCAATTCATTTCATTAACATGGGCAATTAACATTCAGAATTAACACACTGCAAAACACATAATGTAAATCACAGAGAACACTTATCTTTGAGATGAAGTTGTCCAACAACTGACTATGTGAGAGCAACATTCTACCCAACCATAGATCTCTGTCCAGCTTGTATTCTTTCAATTAAGAGATCACCCCCGAGCTGGGTTGTGTATCCACTAAGGAGTAACTAACTGGGCTCACTCATAGCCATGGTTTCACTCAACAACTATGCTAAGCCAACACACAGTTGGGTTTATCAAGCATACAAGAAGATAGAGGAGGGAAATGCTAAGCCAGTGAGCTCAACCACAGAGCTACATGCATCTCAAGTTAATTCAAACAGTCAAGGTACCCACAATACCTACCACGCCCAACAAACAGTCAAGGCACCCACAATACCTACCACACCCAACACAAGGAAGGTTCCCTTCTCTATTGCACAGTCCCTCAGGCGTCCCTTCTCTCTAGTGCTCTTCAGGATGGGCATAGAAAGGTCCAACTGCTAATTCTTTGAGATTCTAGCCTTCACTGGGTTTATCAAGTAAACCCAACCTCTGCTCAGTCATTCACAATTGGATTTCTCACAATTCTATTCATCAAATAACTCAATCCCGTCACTAGTTTTCTGGGCTATAAAAACTGGGTTTTTCAATGGATTTCGGGGTATCTACTACTCTCAAATTCACCCCAAGGTTCATATCTATGAACCCCCCATTGGATTTTGCTGTTAAATTCCGAATCTGGGCATTTTTGGCTCTTCAAAACGTGGTTTCTTGCAAAGTTGCGATTTCTGGTTTTTCTCCCTACTGGTAATTCGTCCTGGATGAAAACTGATACTGGTAACTTCCATAATGGAATGGGGATGAGGAATAATCCATTCTCATGAGGTAGAGTGACTTGTGGTACAAGAAAATAGAGTCCATACTCTGCCATACGAATTTCTGGGCTGCCCATGTTCCATTGAAGCCATGGACTGAAATCTTCAACAACTTCCTTACAACATAAATAAATGTCATCAAGGAAAGTCAAATGGGTTCTCACAATGACATTTGGAAGCATATGGTTCATCCCCACAGCCCCCTCAGCACTCCCTAGTGGATACACATGGCCCCTTCTCATTGGTTGCTTCCATAGCCAGTTTTGGTATTTTATTGAAATATTAACATTTACATCAATTTACAATATTCCATGGGTTAATAGCACATGGGTATCAAAATATCAAATACTTGCTTGTTTTAAATAAAATCTGAACATACACTAGTGGGGCCTTGGCCTTGAACTCCACGCTAAGGAAACATACAATGCATGTATACAATATTTACATTAAAAGCCAATATTTCATAAGGGTCAAAATTGGGGTATTACATTCCCCTCCCCCTTAGAACAACACCGTCCTCGGTGTTCTCAAAACTGGACAAAAATGGGAATGCCTCTCTCATCAGCTTCCATGTACCCTCATCAAGATTAAGGTGCTCCCATTGGACCTTTACCTTCCCGATGGCTCTGTTTCGGAGCAAAGTAAACTTCTTGTCGAGGATGCGCATAGGCTCTACTTGGAACTCTCCCTTGGGTTCCACCTATACCACATTCCAATCAATCATATGATTATGATCATGTACATACTTCTTAAGGAAAGATACATGGAAACAATTATGAGCTCTTATGTTAGCAGGCAATGCAAGTCTATATGCAACTGGCCCTATCCTATCTAGGACTTCAAATGGCCCACAATATCTTGGTGACAACTTAGCACAGCTTCCCAACTTGAGGGAACTCTTCCTTGGTTTCACTCTCAAATAAACATGATCCCCAATCTGAAATTCCTTATGCACTCTTTTCAAGTTTGCATAACTCTTCTGCCTGTCCTGAGCTGCCTTTAAATTTCACTTGATCTTAACAATTTCCTATTCCATTTCCTTGATCATCTCTGTTCCAAGTACTACTCTGTTCATCGGGCTGTCCCAATTCACTGGAGTCCTGCATCCCTTGTCATACAATGCCTCAAATGGACTCATTCCCAATGATGCATGATGTCCATTATTGTACGCAAATTCTACCAAGTATAGGTAATCTTCCCACTTGGATGGTTTATCCATCACATACATTCTCAGCATGTCTTCAAGAACATGATTCACCCTCTTAGTTTGGCCATCTATTTGAGGATGATATGCTATACTGAAATTCAATCTAGTTCCCAATTTTTGAAATAATCCCTTCCAGAAATTGGAAGTGAACTTTGTATCACGATCATAAATTATTTCCTTGGACAATCCATGCAATCTGAATATCTCTCTCATGAAGATATTCACAATGGCATTAGCCTTGTGAGTGGACTTGACTAGAATAAAGTGAGCTACCTTGGATAGCTTGTCCACCACAACCATGATTGAAACATGCTTCTTCACTGTCATGGGCAGACCGGTTATAAAATCCATAGAGATCACTTCCCATTTCCACTCTGGAATGGGTAAGGGCTGCAACAATTCTACTGGATGTTGGTGCTCTGCCTTGACTTGCTGACACTTTTGACATCTAGCAATGTACTCAGCTATGTCTTTCTTCATGCCATGCTAAAAGTATTGCTTTCTTGCTACTGTTATAGTCTTCTGATATCCCGGGTGTCCAGAGTATGGCATTTGATGTATTTCATTCATCACTAGCTTCTTCAAATCTGCACTATTTGGAATGTATAGTCTATCTTTATAGATGAGGATATCATTTTCACCAAGCTAATATCCCGCATACTTTCCAACTCCGTTATCCTGCTGCAACTTCACTTTAATTTGAAGGCAAGTTTCATCATTGTTTTGGGCTTCAAGAACTTTTGTCTTCAAATCTAATTTGCACATACTTACTGCTACAAGAAATTTTCTGCTAAGAGCATTTGCAACCTTATTCTCCTTCCCTTTTATATGCTTAATTTCAAAATCAAATTCACAAAGAAACTCCATCCATCTAGCTTGCCTAGCGTTCAAGTTTGGTTGATCAAACAAATACTTTAAGCTCATGTGGTCGGTTCTAAGCTCGAATCTTCTTCCCATCAAATAATGTCTCCACATCTTGCGAGCATGCACTATGGCTGCTAATTCTAAATCATGTGTGGCATAATTCTTTTCATCCTCCTTTAATTTCCTTGACTCATAGCAAATCACAACTCCTTCTTGCATGAGCACTCCACCTAGCCCTTCAATACAAGCATCTGTGCACACTACAAAATCCTTCTTTGGATTTGCTATCTTGAAAACAGGAGCGCTGGTAAGTAACTCCTTTAACTTCTGAAAAATTTTCTCACATTTTTCAAACCATACAAACTTGATATTCTTTCTTTGCAATGAAGTGATTGGATGAGCTATCCTGGAGAAGCCTTCAATAAACCTTCTGTAGTAACGAACAATACCCATAAAAGATATAACATCTGAAATATTATTTGGAGTAGACCAATCCATAATGGCATTAATCTTCTTTGGATCGACTGCAATTCCTTCATCAGAAATGACATGACCCAAATATTGAATCCTCTTTTGGTAAAACTCACACTTGCTTAACTTGGCATACAACTAATGTTCTTTAAGGACTTGCAACACCATCCCTAGATGTTCTTCATGTTCTTCTTCATTCCTTGAATAGACAAGAATGTCATCCCAGAACACAATCACAAACTTATCCAAATATTTGTTGAACACGCTATTCATGAGACACATGAATGTAGCAGGTGCATTGGTAAGACCAGATGGAATCACAGTGAACTCATAGTGACCATATCTAGTTCTGAAAGCCATCTTGTGAATGTCTTATTCTTTAATCCTCACTTGATGGTAGCCAGACCTCAAGTCAATCTTTGAAAACACCTTAGCTTCTTTCATTTGATCAAACAAGTCGTCAATTCTTGGCAATGGATACTTGTTATTGACTGTCACTTTATTGAGCTGCCTATAATTAATACACAGCCTCAAAGTCCCATCTTTCTTCTTAACAAATAGCATCGGTGCTACCCAAGGAGACACACTAGGCTTGATGTACCGCTTGTCCATTAATTCTTGTAGCTGCATCTTTAACTCCACCAATTCCAGTGTACTCATTCTATAAGGAGCTTTGGAATTCGATGTTGCCTCTGGAACAAGATCGATGGTAAAATCAATATCTCTCTTTGGTGGTAGTCCTGGCACCTCGTCCGGAAATACATCTTGGAATTCTTGCAACAATGGGAAGTCTTCTATCATTGGACCTTTCTCCTCTGATAAATCTGATATATGGATTGCATATAATTGACAACCTTTCTTATAAAACTTTTTCAACTGTAGGGTTGAAATTTGTCTTACTGAAACTTGCTTGGGAATTCCTCTTACCAATCTTGGTCTTCCCTCTTCATCAATGCATTCAAGTGATTTCTCATAACAATCCAACTTGGCTCTATGCTTTTCCAACTAGTCCATGTCAATCAAGGCATCATATGATCCTAAAGGTAGCACATTCAATTCTGCATGTGTGTGGAGTCCATTCAATTCTATGGGGCACTCCACCACTACTTCACTTACTTTCCTCTTGGTCCCTGTGGCTAATTGAACTAGCCAAGATTTATTATGCTTCACTTTTCTAAGAGAACAACCTTCAAACACTTTTGGAGAAACATAACTATGAGTAGATCCTGGATCAATCAAAACAGAAATAGATTGCGTAGCAATCTTACCTTCCACTTCCACCACTGATGATTGATGGTCTGCTTGATGATTATCCAACGCTGCATAAATTCGAGGCGTTTCCCTTGCCATGTCCTCCATTGTAGCTGCTCCCTTTAAGTTGTGCAACCTTCGTGGATTATCCTTCCGATGTGGACAGTCCTTCAACATGTGGTTTTCTCCACATCCCCAACACTGAAGTGGTCCCTTTGATGCTTTGTCTACTGCTACTGATGGTTTAAATCCACTCCTTGCTTGCTTCCCCTATGGAAAGGTTCTAGGTTGACCTTTGAATGGTGGCTTGAAGCCACTCTTCTTTTGATCCACCTCCCTCTTAGATTTCCTTTCCATGCTTGGTTAACCTCTGTTTTCCCTTTATTCTGCTCATAGCAATGCATTGCCATTCTAATGGCTTCATCAAGAGTTGGTGGATTAACAAACTCAATCCTGTCTTTGAAACTTTGAGGTAGACTCCCAAGGAAACATTGGATTTTTATCCTCTCATCTTTAATGTAGTCCACATACCTCAACAATTCCAAAAACTTATGAACATGCTCTTCCATAGATTTTTGTCCCAACCTGAGTTCATTGAACTCCTTTCTCTTACTGTCATAATACCTAGCAGAAAGGTAGTTTTCCTTGAAGTACTTCTTAAATCTCTCCCAACCGATCTTCCTTTCACTGATTCCTTTCACTTGCAAGAGGTTGTCCCACCAAATTGAAGCTCTGCCATTTAGATTGTAGATGGCAATTATGGCTTTTTCATTTCCTGAGTTGTCTTGAATTCTAAAATATTTCTTCATTCCAAGAAGCCATGCCTTTGCCTCTTGGCCAGTCTTGCCTTCTCCATCAAATGTGGGAGGAATTACCTTCCTGAATTCTCCCTGTGGGATGCCTTTGAACTTCTTTCTTCCATCAAATCTCCTGGGAATATGCCTTGGACTTCTTTGAGAACCTCTGGAGTTGCACGATTTGCTAGAAGAAGATCTAGAGGAAGGTGTTCTATGATTCTTGCTCACAGAGCTCTTCCTTGGGCTTGGAGTCCTCTTCTTTGAATGACCTCTAGAGCGACTCTCTGCCTCTCTTCCTTCTTCACCCGCATTGCTTGGGTTGGAACCAAGGTTGATCCTCTACTGCATATCAATGAGGCTTTGCAAAATAGCAGCATTGAGTTGGTGTTGTTCTTCTTGAGCCTTCATCAATCTTTCATTGAATCTCACCATGGTTTCAACCAAATTTCGAGGAGTCACCTACTCCCTTATCCCATTGGATTCGGTCTTAGCATTCTCTTCATGCACATTTTCTCCTAGGATGTATTCTTCATGCTCATAAGGATATTGAGCATCATTTATGGTCACTTTTTTTCTTTGGAGACTCTCTTTCCTGTATGTTACTTCTGCTACACTAATAAATCTTATGAGTTGCAAACACTGTGCATTACAAAATATTTGGTAGACATCTTAGGAATGCTTATAGAAACATAAACAATCAATATTTAACATAATCAAACTCATGGAATAATTCACATAGCTGTTATGCATTCATTTCTTTTTCCCATTCATGCAATTCTGGAAATTGCCCATACTGTCAACAATATGTCAAAAACAGTCACTAGCACTTTTCAACTCTAAATATCTATTAGGTATGATGGACCCATCCAAATTCTGGTTATGTGCCTTTATTCCCCGCTGGATAAGATTTCCAATGCCTATCCCTGTGCCTCATTTCGACATCAGGTGTGGAAACTACATCACTCCAAACATGACAATTTTCACCACAATTCTGCACATTTTTACATAGTTGTAAAATATCATGAACTGCCAACTTCAGCCACCTGTGGAAGCAATTCCATAAAGATTCATAAAAACTTTTCTACCGGGCGAATTTATCCCATATAACAAAGAATACTCAGCAACTTGCGGATATTTGTTATGATTCTCCATTCATCTTTTATAAAATTCTGGGTTTGACTACTTTCCACTTTTCGCATTTTTCCAAAATTTCAAATTTTGGGCCAAAAATGGCTATTTCCCAAACGGTGCATTTCTGGGAAATATTTGTCTAACGAAATATGTCTGGTTTACTGAGAATATGAAATGTTGAGTTCAATAATTTTCTTGATTTTGAATTATATGGTTACTTTCAATCACTGCCAGCTTTTCAAAATCCAAAAAATGTGGCTCGGAATAGTACTTTTTGGCCTTCTTGCACACCCCGACTCCGCCTCCTTTGGAGTTTGGCTCCAAAAATCCAAACTTAACATTGTGCCTACTCCATGAATGCCCCATATCAATTTAGGCTCAATCCAACCTTTTTTCAAGCATCGGGACACTGATTTGTAAAAGCCATTAATCCCAACTTTATGCCAAATTGGAGCATAATGAGCTTGAGATCTTCACTGGTTCATCCATGGTCTTCGTCACTGGACTCAGAATGCCACTGACCTCATCCAATTCTGACCTTGCATGCTCCTGCAATCTAAAAATCAATTTTCGGGCTCTTTTTTTTTTTTTAATCCTGAATCACACAACCCGCAACCCGAAACCCGAAATGCGGGATCGGGAAGCCAAGTCGTGGTCCCGAAAATGTGACCATCCCGCAACCCACAACGTGAAACCCGAAATGCGGGATCGGGAAGCCAAGTCGCGGTCACAAAAATGTGACCATCCCGCAACCCGAAATGCGGGATCGGGAAGCCAAGTCGCGGTCACGGAAATGTGACCATCTCGCAACCCGCAACCCGCAACCCGAAATGCGGGATCGGGAAGCCAAGTCACGGTCACAGAAATGTGACCATCCCGAAACCTGAAAATTACGGGTTCGGGATTTCAGAAATCCAATACGCAATTTTCCAAAAATTGCGTTCCCAAAACCCGAAACCCTGGAACGCCTTCAGCCCTGCAACTTCCGGGGTTCATAACTTCTTCGTCCCTTAACCAAATGAGGGAAGTCTAGTACCGTTGGAAATCTGTTGGAGAGCTCTCTTCAATGGTGTGATCATCTTCCATATCTGAGAACTCTAACTCTTCCATTTTTCCACATCAAAATGACGCCCCAAACTTCTCCAATACCACATTAAAACATTTTGTTACTTGCCTGTAACTCACAGTTTGGCCCATGCAGCCCCAGTGCTGCAAGCTGGGCTCTAATACTACTCTATCACGTCCCCTTCCCTCAATCCGGTGCAAGGGAGGGAAACATGACTGACATACTGGGCTTATTTGATAGCTCAGCGCCATACATTACTCAGAAATGCATAAATAAAGAAAACTTTATGTGTGCAGGTTCAAATTAAAATACACAGTGGAATTAAATCATATTTGCAAGCACACAAACAATAATGCATCCTCATATCTAACACAGGCATATGATGGTTCATTATGCAGAGAATTCAATCTCTTACTCATGCTATGCACAGACTCATGCCGATTTCATTAAGATAGTTAATTCGTTTCATTAATATGGGCAATTAACATTCAGAATCAACACACTGCAAAACACATAATGCATATAATGTAAATCACAGAGAACACTTATCTTTGAGATGAATTTGTCCAATAATTGGCTATGTGAGAGCAACTTTCCACCCAACCATATATCTCTGTCCATCCTATATTCTTTCAGCTGAGAGATCACCCCCGAGCTGGGTTGTGTATCCACTAAGGAGTAACTAACTGGGCTCACTCACAGCCATGGTTTCACTCAACAGCTATGCTAAGCCAACACACAGTTGGATTTATCAAGCATACAAGAAGATAGAGGAGGGAAATGCTAAGCCATTGAGCTCAACCACAAAGCTACATGCATCTCAAGTTAATTCAAACAGTCAAGGCACCCACAATACCTACCACACCCAACAAAAGGAAGGTCCCCTTCTCTGCTGCACAGCCCCTCAGGCGTCCCTTCCCTCCAATGCTCTTCAGGATGGGAATAGAAAGGTCCAGCTACTAATTCTTTGAGATTCTAGCCTTCACTGGGTTTATCAAGCAAACCTAACCTCTTCTCAGTCATTCACAATTGGATTTCTCACAATTCTGTTCATCAAATAACTCAATCTCGTCATTGGTTTTCTGGGCTATAAAAACTGGGTTTTCCAATGGATTTCGGGGTATCTAATATCTCAAATTCACCCAAAGGTTCATATCTATGGATCCCCCATTGGATTTCACTGTCAAATACCAAATCTGGGCATTTTTGGCTCTTCAAAACGTGGGTTCTTGCAAAGTTGCGATTTCTAGTTTTTCTCCCTGCTGGTAATTCATCCTGGATGAAAACTGATGCTGGTAACTTCCACAATGGAATGGGGATGAGGAATAATCCATTCTCATGAGGTAGAGTGACTTGTGGTACAAGAAAACAGAGCCCATACTCTGCCATACGAATTTCTGGGCTGCCCATGCTCCATTGAAGCCATGGATTGAAATCTTTAACAACTTTCTTACAACATAAATAAATGTCATAAAGGAAAGTCAAATGGGTTCTGACAATGACATTTGGTAGCATATGGTTCATCCCCACAGCCCCCTCAACACTCTCTAGTGGATACACATGGCCCCTTCTCATTGGTTGCTTCCATAGCCAGTTTTGGTATTTTATTGAAATATTAATATTTACATCAATTTACAATATTCCATGGCTTAATAGCACATGGGTATCAAAATACCAAATACTTGCTTGTTTTAAATAAAATACGAAGATAC
This sequence comes from Larix kaempferi, assembly GCA_027924585.1. Lineage (NCBI taxonomy): Eukaryota > Viridiplantae > Streptophyta > Pinopsida > Pinales > Pinaceae > Larix > Larix kaempferi. Next base: position 201,361 of record BSBM01001364.1, read on the forward strand.
ACTAGCGGGGCCTTGACCTTGAGCTCCACGTTAAGGAAACATACAACGCATGTATACAATATTTACATTAAAATCCAATATTTCATAAGGGTCAAAATTGGGGTATTACAACAACTATAGAGAGGCCTTCCATGAGCACACCACTCACATCTATACCCCATGAGGATTTGGTGAGTGTTTGTCATAAATAATTTGGCCATAAGTTAATTTTTTAAGTTTGTTAATGGTAGGGTATTAGTGCAGTTATTTGATAAAAATAATGATTTTTTTTTGTAGACTCCTGAGATGCAAAGCAATCCCAGGGAGATGGTCGATATAGGAAAGTCAAGGAAAAGCAAGCGAAAGATTGATTTTTGATGTTGCATAGTCTTTTATATATGTATTTTGACATGTACATGTACACATTGTTGTACTTAGGGATACATGTACATTGACAGGCCATTTGAGGGCCGACTACTTTGCTATATTTTGTATTACAAACATTCGACTATCAATGCATGATACAATATATTCCATATTTTCTCTTGAGTTTCCACTTGTGTGAATGATAATTGATCTCTTCCACAAATTGATAAATTATGCTATTGAAATTTATATAATTACATTTTAAGCAATATTTATTCTCTTACATTTATTGCATTGATTAAGTAACATCTCACCATTGTGTTATGAAAACATTATCTTAATGGAAAAAACTAATAATATCTTTCAACAGTTCAATGAACTTAGCAAATACATGCTAATTTGATATCTAAACCAAAATTGTGTTTTTTGTGAACTCGAAGGGTTCACCTTTGGATTATTCATCATGATACAATCAACACCTACAACCACCAGCCTATTTGTGTGTGCATCCTCATGTTATTGGATTACTCATCTTGTGCATCCTCATGTGTGCATCCATTTTCCACTCGTCATAATGCAAAAGTAATCATACAGAATCCATGGAAAATGAAATATCTAACTAGTTTAATGATATTCCTTGATAATGTTGTTTTGGTGAAGGAAAATAAGATGTTCATGGTCCTATGTTTGTAAAAGGGGTGGATTATCCTCATATGAAAATGTATTTAAAATTGAATGTTCTTGATTGATACAAACGATGATGTAATGGTTGTTCATTGTGATTTGGAGCCGACCTTGCTTCAATTTATTCTTTATTTATTTATTTTTAATTTCATATGCATGCCCACATTGTCACAAGTTTGGGCTTCCACACCAAATTTCAAGGGTTTAAAGAAGAGATCCATGTCATCAAAATCAGTCATGTGCACCAAGATACAATATGCCATGTCATCATTCAAGTTCTTTAAAGGTATAATGGATTTACCATAATGAGTTAGGCTTATCATGTTCATGGGCTTCTTCAAATCTTGTGGGCTTCAACAACATCATGACCACAATATGTAGCATGTAAAGGTTGCAAGACCACAAACACCACCAAATGTCCAAGGGCACAATTTCACCAATACAAAGACTTCATTAAAGTCATGAGCCTTTTTGAAGGCTTCTTCAAAATTTGTGTTGGCTTCATAACCCCATTAAGCCACAAATGACCACAGAATGGGTCATTTGGCCCATTAGGTGTTCCAATGGCTCCAATGCTCACAAATGTGCCTTGTCATCAATGTTGGCTTATCATGCTTGCTTGTCTTTAAGTCCTCCATGCTTGCTACTTGCCAGTATGTCACCGATGCTTTGTCATCAATGCATCGTCCATATTATCAAGCCATGTCACCATCATACTAATCAATGTCTTCAAACTTGTCCATTGTCTTTTCCAACATCTTGCAATTGTACCATGTCCATTTGCCATGTCAAAAACCTCTTGACCTTGGTCATGTCATCATACCCATTTTCCATGTCAACAACCTCTTGACGTTGGTCATGTCATCATACTGAATTTTTGTCATTAATGTTGTCATCAATGACAATCATATTCATCAAAACATTGCCTCCATTTTTTATTTGAAACTTTGAATTCTTAAAAATGACATTAATTACTCAAAATCCAAATATAGTGGAACACTAAGGAGTTGTTAAATTATGTGGCACACTAAGGACATATAAATATACCAAGGGTGCAGTGTGGTAGGTTTGATTGCCACTCTTTGAATATCTAGTTCTAGAATCAAAATAATTTTTTTTAAAGTTGACCCGCGTGTGAAAAAATTGCACACTTCCTTACTGAGCAAAACCCTAGTTTCGAAAATGGACCTACAATGACACCTAGGCCATGGGATTGGAGAAGAGGGGAACCCATAGCACTATCCCAATGTCCTGATTCCAATGGAGTCGACGGTTTGTCGATCCGAGCCACGGTCGTCATTCCATGGTGCGTTCCGTCTCGCATCCAAAAGGCCTTCAGGGACACCTGCTGAATACCTACCAGGGGCATAGAATGACGACCGTGGAAAAAAATCGGGTTCCAGAGAGTCGTGCAAGTGTGTCTAGGAAGGCTCTAGCTGGGAACGCTATCAATAGGTTCTTAGTGGATGATTTTGCGAAGTTGACCCCCATGTGCAAAAATTGCACACTCCCTTACTGAGCCAAACCCTAGTTTCCAAAATGTACCTACAATGTGTTGGCCAGATTTTATGTCTTGAGGCCAACAAGGAGAAATAGTTCACACAAAGCGCTTAAAACAACCCTCGATGTGTTTGGGATGACTAAATATCGCAGGTTATGGTCCTGCTACCATCTGAGTTTTCACCCTTCTTAGGAAGGATACAAACACTTAAACTTAGAAAAAGTAAATCCTAAATTAAATTTTAATCTAAATTAATCTATCTATAAACTATGAAATTTTCCTAATTGTTTCTAGTTGTTTTAAAATGCTAACTTAATTCTGCTCTCTTTATGAGAGAGTCTCTGTTTTGTTTTGGGTTTTGAAATAAGAGTTTATCCAATAATTTAGACAACTAACTTAATATGCCTAATTTAACCGTTGCTAAAATTAACTACAAAATGTAAACTAAAATAAATCTAAGTGCAAGTTAACTCTACCTAATTCTATTTTCTAAACTATCATGCGCAGGAGCATGATTTAAAAATAAGTTTTTGATGCATAAAACAATAATGGTATTACTTGTCTACTGCAACAAAGACAGAAATACAGTAATATGTTGAACCAACAATACTTCCATAATCAAGAAACAATAAGTTAATGATTCTGAAAACATATTTATGCATCAAAGAATAGTATAAAAAATAAACTCATATGGCATACATCCAATTAAGTAAAGAAGAATAATCTTACAAAACGTAATTAGATGTTTGAAACAATCGCACCAAAGAAAATTATTGTAGAGTTCGATCGATTTCACTAAATGGATGGTAGAAACTCTTGATTTACTCGTCTGTAATACAAAGGTTACAAAAGAATATATACAGGCTACAGTAACCTGGCAAAACCCTCAGTCACTGTAAAGACCTTTCCCCATGCCCATTGTAATATCCTGAATTTTTGCATTGACTATTTTATGATGTTATATTGGGCCACGGCCCCAACACATATGATTTATTCTGATTATTGGGCATGAGCCCTAGTGCATATGATTTATTCTTTTATAGACTGACATATTGGGCAGGGACCCAGACTGAATTTCATTATTTGATTATACACTGGGCAAGGAAGCCCCAATGTTCTGATTTATGTTTTTACCATATGATGTGGGTACAAAACCCTAATATACTGAGATAACCTTTTCTTACATACTATGCAGTGATGTGAATGACATAATTGACTTATATGGTGTGTTGAGCATGGACTCAAAAACACACAGATTACCTACGTATTGGGAAAAGGCCTAGAGGTACCTAGAGGAAATATGATGTACTGGGAGTAAGCCCTGATGTACCTTGAGCGTTGGGCATAAGCCCTGGAGCACTCCAAGCTTGATAAACGAATACTGGATCTAAGGCAACTTAAATATTCTAGATGTGCCTCACAACCACATTCTAGCACTAGTGTTGAGTAGGGACTTTGGAATTGCACTAGAGTAACGCCCATGTGAGAGTGTTGAGTTAAATGGATCTGAAGAGCACTTGGGGTTACGGAATTTCAAAGTTTTGAGCCGGAAAGACTTCGAAGAGCACTTTTATCACATTTATTTAATTGGACTAAATGATTCATCTTTTTATCCATCATCACCTACTGCGGGAGCTACCATGTTAAACGAGGGAATCCGACATGCAAAGAGAGAGACTAGAAGTACCTAACCAAGCTGACCAAGACCGTCCAAAAGAAGTGGACCGTGTCTCTAAAAGTTAAAGAGAAAAGAGTGTCATGTGATGACACATAACTAAATAAAAGATAATTACCAGTAGTCTTTTATGACTAACCTGAATAAAGGCCTCCAAGATGTTATTATTATTAGGAGCTTTAATAATAATGGTGTTATTATTTAATTATGGAATATAATTAGTATACTTTATTTATGCATTATTTAATATTATAAATGATGTATTAATAGTTAAGTGAAATGTATTTAATATTAGAATAATTATTAGTATAATTGTTGTTATTATAATTATTATTAAGAGCATAAATCAAAATGACTTATAGTCAGTTGGAAAATTCATAGTTCAAGAGGACTAGATATTTAATTAAATAATATCTTTTAATTATTAATTATTGAATTTAAAGAAACTAATTACTACAACAGTCATAATTCAAGACTTCTCTACTTAAAGAGGGAAGATCCCAAGTTTTGGGAATCATCTATCATTCTTGGTCATTATAATTCTATTATGGTAATCCAAGAAAAGAAATATGCTCCAAGAAACTGAACCAACAACAACTCTAGGTCCTCTATCTCTTTTGCATGTTGGAATCCAGCTCGGGGGGAATTCATACAGAACTAGGAACGGTTGTAGGATCATGGTTGGTAGGAACACGGTAGCCCCAAAGTTATCCAGCCTAAGGCAATCATACTAACAGGTTAGCAAGATACAACAGGCTCTGCATTAACTAATATTGAGTGTGCAGGTTTCTACAGGAAGAAAGCTGTTGATGTATATGTAACTTCAGAATGTATTTCACATATATGTATATTGTATTCCTATAGAGATGTTATTATTCCTCTATACGGAAGTCTCGTCATTTATATTGTAATTGTCGTAACTTATACTTGATGAGTTATTAGACCACCTTGTTGGGGTCGGCCCTATATAAGTCATGTGGGTGAAAGGGTTATTAGACCACCCTATTGGGGCCCGGCCATGTGGGTCAAAGGGTTATTAGACCACCCTAGTGGGGGTCATCCCAGTCAGCATTATGTTAAGTGGTTAAGTTGAGGCCGACCTAGTTGAGTAAAGGTCAAGTCAAGTTAGTGTATAAATAGAGAGTGTGTCTCTCTCATTTTATATATTCTATTCTCTCACTCACACTTGGGAGAGTGGCACACTTGTGGAGGAGGAGGCTCTACTGCTAGGAGAAGACTATCTCTTGTATTCTGGTTGTATCATTGCTCTATCTATCTCTGAGGAAGTTATTGGGGTTTTTCACCTTTATGGTTTTCCCCAAGTAAACTCTGTGTCTCTTGTGTGCTTGCATTATTGTGTCCATGATTGATATGCTATAGATTTGATGTACATGTTATTCTCTTAGTTAAGATCCTAGATTAGATTGAAGTAAATTCTGAAAATTTAACAAAAGCAAGTGCCAAGAAGCTAGGTTTCTACAGGAAGGGACCAAGTACTCAAGCAGCCAAGTATGGGGTATTTAATGTTTCAAATTCCAGTTATAATAAAGTTAGTCATTAGAAATTAAAGTAAATATTGCAGTAGTGTTTTCATTACCTATTTTAGCAGATTCGAAGTTCTGCCCAGAACCCAGTGGAGGGTCTAGCAAGACTAGCTAAGCTAGCCTTTGCTAGACAACCTATACTAGATTATAGGAGAAGATCATTAGTATTTCTCTTAAAAGTAAATTTGATCTCTGTTTGAATTATTTTATCAATTGGTAGCATAGGGTTTAATTTCCTATTCGATTTTTAATTCTTTTATTATCCCTTTTATGCTTAAGAAGTATCAAGTAGAACGATAATAGTAGTATGTTAGACATCGACCCTCTTAACCATGCTATACATTCATCCATGGATTTAAACTTAAACAGTAAATTAATATAGCTGTTCTTTCAAAACTAGGGTATCAATCCCACATCATATATAACTCCACGATTTCAACCAAATAGATAAACATTACATCGTTTTCAAACCACAGATATTTTCCACATAAATCGAGTCCCACTACAAAAACAATCAAATAAGTGGTCACAAGTTCAAGTCTCACGAAATTCGTATCCATTTAAAACAGTAGTAGACAATGTAGAGTTTCACATATGAACATTCACATTTCTCACCCAAGCGTTTTCACACTACCTTTAGACAACACCTTCGACCTAAAATACAAGCCAGGGATCGAATCCCTCTTGTTGCCATTTAAAGTCAAACTACCAGAAAATGCAGTAAGAGTAACCGGCATACATATAAGAAGTTCCAGGCAAGGGTTCAGACCCATCTATCAACATTTAGCAGCGATTATAAAAGTTGAGAAATCCAAATCTTTTCAACCTACAGAGCCATGATTAGCCACTTCAAAGGAAAATGCCCAAATATCATTTCAAATAGAGAAAAGATGCAGAGATTAGTTCTAGGTCCAAACACCCTCTAGAAAACCCACGCAAAGACCAAATTATGACAGAGGCAATAGCAACTCATATTAAAAGCAAACCATGATGAGACTGCGATATCTCATTTTTTTACAAAGTACTCAACCATCGGATTCCAGAGATGAGGTGACGATAGCAACAAGGACATTAAAACTATGCCTGCCATAAAGAAACGTAGAGACCAGACATTACACAAATCAAACTATAGTAATATACAAAAGACCATTACTCTGTTCCACGGGTACATGGACTCTTCATTTAAACCCCATTCTGATATGGAGCATTATTACAATTTCAACATCTACTAAGCTCAACATTGAACTGAATGACCAAAAACCTCAAGTGTCATAGAAAACAAAAGACGCATTTCATAGTGATCCAGCCAATGACGACCTCAAAGAACCCAACAATTTATGACAAGAAACCCAACTGGGCTCACAAGGTTCTTCATAAGAAAAACAGTAAACCCTCACAGAGGCGAAAGGAGGAGCTAAGAGATGGCAAATTATGGACTTACCATTGTCCAACATCGCCACTGTTGAGTACCAACCACGCAGAAGAGAAACGCCAGTCAACATTTGTATTCAAACCACGATATACAAAGTCAGGGCTCTGAATTTTATATCACAAAACATCTAACATACAATAGCAAGAGTGTAGAACTTAAACCCGAGAGGAATTACCTTCAAAGATTTGCAGTCGCCATCGCCATTTCCATATGGTATGCTAACCATGAGCCATAGCTCAGGTCAATAATGAAACCCTCAATGCACCCACAGTAGACAAAAGAAGTGAACCACGAAAATGTTCTTCGTTGGTGTAGAACCCTAGAGTAAACCCCCATCACAGCTAGAAGCGTGGCCATGTGCATTTGTAGAGATAATTTCAATGCTACTACCAGCTACCATTAATTCGAGATTGACCCAACACTCTAAAGTATTAGGATTATTCTCACAACATTGTAAAATACAATCAAATATTACAATGACCCCAAACTCTTCATAGTGCCATTAAATAATTACAAGGTCAAACAAGTAGTGATGTTTCACAAGTATCACAAACCCCAATGAGGCTTAAAAAAAGAAGTGCCAACCTTCAAAGCTATCTCACTTGAGACTTGAAATAGTTGCTAGAAGGGTGGAGTAGGCATTCTCGATAGATGCCTCATAAGTACACCTGCAAACCCGAAACAAGTAGATACATTAGCATTAATGCTAAGTAAGTCCGGAGTCTCCATTTATTACCCTTACCTCTTGGCAGCCCTGTTAGGGTACCTTGCCATTTCAAAAGACCAAGTATCTCATCATGAGCAGCAATCACCACCAATAAAGGATCCATTCCACCTGAATTACCAGTGAAACTTTAATACATATGCATTCAAACCTTTACAGCCGTAAGAAGGATATTCATATTATTGCATCCAACAAATTGGTACACATGCAACAATTCATACATCTAAACCAATTTAGAAATACTTCCGCAAAGCTGTAGAACCTTATAATCAGCGAACCATGATTCTTATGAAGCTAAGAGATTTCAAAGAGTAGAAATAAAACATCGGTACAATAAGTACTTGTTAGTGCTGAAGTTAGTATTCATCATATCTTTTCCAGTTTATTCTAGTGTCGGAAATTTTTAAAATTTTTGCTATTTTTAGGGACATTACAAGTGGTATCAGAGCCCAGTTACAAAACTAAGTGACCTATTGGGCTCATTACAAACATCCGCTGCAGATATACAAAAAATAGAAACATGCATTTAAAATTTTATCTTGTTCTATATGAAAATAAACTAACATGATTTTCTTCTCTTTGTACTTATATATAACATTTCAGGAACAATCACTGTCTGAAAATGAATGTAGAAGGGGGCAACAACATACATGGAAATCTGAACTCCCCACCACGAGAACAAGAAATTGTGGTGGAACTCAACTCGGATTTAATGAAATCCATGCAAAATCTACAGGCATAATTCCAAAGCTTCAGAGATGAGAACATGCAAGAAAGAAGAGACTAGCAAGCTATAAATGAGGCTTAACTCCAAAGATTGACAAGGGCAAAGCCTCACGGACAACATACTCTCTCAATCAACAATTTTAAAATAAGGAACTATCACCCAAAAGAATCTTTCAGTCATAAGAGAGAAGAGCAGGAATAATACAAGCCAGAATCAACGGAAGAGGGAAGTAAGAGCTCTTCCAACTATGACGGTTCACCACCTCCTTGCAAGAAAAGGAGGAAGAGTGATGACAGTTTGCAAAGAAAATTTAGAAAGATAAGAGCCCCAACCTATGACAGAGAGATTAACTCTAGTGAAAAGCCTGAGGAATGGTTTCTAGGGATAAATAAATACTTCAAAGTTCACAATTACTCCAGTGAAATGCAAGCCCAACTAGCCATATACAACTTGAACGGTAAAGTTGCCAGATGGTGGCAGGACTTGAAACACACCAAAGGCCAAGAATTGAGAGACATAACCTTGGATACTTTCAGTAGAATATTCCAGGACAAGTATATGTCTGAAAGATTCTTTGACAAGAATATAAAAGAATTCCATGAGTTAAAAATGGGCTCCCCGACTATGGAAGCATTCCTAAACTGATTCTTAGATTTTCTGAACAATGTGCCTTATATAAAAGACGAGAAGGTAAAGATTCAACAGTTCTTGGGAGGGATGCCACCAAACTTTAGAGAAAATATAGAGTTTGACATGCCGAAAACCCTTGATATAACCTTACATAAAGCAAGGCTATGTTATGAACATGGACAACCAAGGAATGACAACATCAACCGAAATAGATATAGGTTCAGAACCTTCTCGGACAACTGCAAACCAGGTTTCAGACCTCCACCTTTCTGAAAACACAACAACAGTTTTCCACCTAATAAATGTTTCAACCGACCGCAAATACGGTCAAGTACACCTCCACCACCTGGCAACAGGCCAAATTTCAACAAAAGGACCAAAGTTGTCCCACCAACTATCTCTTGTTGGAAATGCCAAGGGCCACACTACTACAGAGACTGCCCCAGCAAAACAGACGAAGTTTTACACAATGTCCAGGCAGAACCTACTGTAGGAGACATGGCAAAGATGCCAAGGATTTATGCCGCTCTCGATGGTCGACAGGAAGATCACCAAGTCACCATGGTGGAAATTGAGGGTAAGATCTATAAAACTGCAGTTTATGTTTTAATAGATCTTGGCGCTTGCTGAATTTATATCTCCCCTAAGTTAGTGGACACTTGTAAGTTGAACCGAGAACCTCATGGGAAACCGTGGCTGGTACAACTAGCCACTAGTACCAGACAAAAGGTCTCCGAATTAGTTAAAACTTGTGAGATAGACATAAACGGATTCCAAACTAGGCTAGATTTAAACATTCTACCCCTAGGATCGTACGATGTACTCATCGGCATGGATTGGTTAGAAGAACACCATGTCCTCCTAGACTGCTTAAACAAATCCTTACTCTACAGGGACGACTAAGTGAATCATAAAACGATTCAAGGTATCCCTAAAAAGGTGTCAGTACGATAGATCTTCGCCTTACAAGCAAAGAAATGTATCAGGAAAGGTTGCAAACTCTTTGCCGTCAATATCCAAAACATAGAAACTGATAGGGAACAAAAGATCGAAGATTTCCCAGTCCTTGCGGAATTCAAGGATGTATTCCCCGAAGAAATATCGGGATTACCACCCAAACGAGACTTAGACTTTTCCATCGAGCTAACACCCGGGTCAGTACCAGCTTCTAAAGCCCCGTATCGCATGAGCACACCAGAATTAGTGGAGCTCAAGCTTCAGTTACAAGAGTTAATAGATAAGGGATATAATCGACCAAGTGTGTCCCCTTGGGCACACCGATACTCTTCTTCAAGAAGAAAGATGAGACGATGTGGATGTGCATCGATTACCGCCAACTCAACAAGATGACCATTAAGAACCACTACCCACTCCCTAGGATCGACGACTTGTTTGACCAAGTCGGAGGGGCAAAGATCTTCTCGAAGATCGACTTACGATCCAGATACCATCAGGTGAGGATCCGTGACGAGGATATCAACAAGACCACATTTCAAACCCGTTACGGCCACTATGAGTTCGTAGTGATGCCCTTTGGGTTGACGAATGCACCGGCCAACTTTATGTGCATGATGAACAATATCTTTTGTAAATATCTCGATAAATTCGTTCTAGTCTTTATTGATGACATTCTGATCTACTCCAAGAATGAAGTAGAACACGAGGAGCACCTCCAAATTATTTTATGGATACTAAGGGAACACCAACTTTATGCCAAGTTTAGTAAGTGTGATTTCTACAAACCCCAGATTCAATACTCAGGACATATTATTTCTGAGAAGGGAATAGCCATCGACTCCGAAAAGGTCAAAGCGATCGAGGAATGGCCCACACATAATTGTGTATTTGATATAAGATCATTCTTAGGACTAGCCGGCTACTACCGGAAGTTCATTGAGAACTTCTCACGGATTGCATTTCCCATGACCTCCTTGCAGAAAAAGGCCAACAAGTTTCTCTGGATGGATAAGTGCGAAGAAAGCTTTCAAAAGTTGAAGCAACTACTGATTAGTGCACTGATTCTGCTTATTGCGGATCCCAATGGGGACTTTTTCATTTGCACGGATGCAAGAAAGGAAGGACTCAGGGGAGTCCTTATGTAAGACAATTTTTCCATATGCTACGAATCGAGGAAACTAAAAGAACATGAACATAACTACCCTACTCATGACCTTGAACTAGCCGCCATCATCCATGCTCTGAAGATGTGGTGACATTACCTCATGGGAAAGAAATTCCTCTTGATGACTGATAACATGAGCTTGAAATACCTTTTCGACCAAGCCGACCTAAATGCCAGGTAGGCCAGATGGTTTTCCTTCCTTAGTGAATATCATTTCGAACTGAAGCATATAAAAGGCAAGGAAAACAAGATTGCGGATGCCTTGAGCCATCGAGCACATATGATTTACGAAGTCATGGTAAGCCACACCGACTCAGACTTACACCACACAATTTGAACGGCATGTAAGAGTGACCATTATTACACAGAAATCCTCGCAAAGATCTAGGAAGACAAACGTTTTCAATAGCAGAAAGAATATAAGATAGACGAATTAGGACTACTGTGGTCGAAAGACCGACTTTACGTCCCAGAGAGTGGTGACATTAGATCAAACATTCTCACTCAATTCCACCAGAAACCCTATTCCGGGCACCCCGGATATCAAAAGATGATATCGGCCATAAAGAAACATTACTTTTGGCTTAAGCTGAAAGCTGCCATCTCAATGTTCATCGCCAAATGTCAAGAGTGCTAGTTGGTTAAAGAAGAACACCAACACCCCTCCAGATTACTTCAACCTTTACCCATTCCAGAATGGAAATGGGAGGTAATAAGTATGGACTTCATTACATGCTTACCCAAGAGTAAGAAACTGAGCGACTCCATCTTGGTAGTGGTAGAGAAGCTGTCTAAAGCAACGCATTTTATACCGGTGAAATCTACCTACAAAGAAGTTCACATCGTTGAAATATTCTTAAAAGGAATATTTCGATTGCATGGGATACTCAAAGCAATCATTTCCAATTGAGAAACGAAGTTCACTAGTAACTTCTGGAGAGCATTGTTCTCCAGTTTGGAGACCCAGTTACAATTCAGTACTGCATACCATCCCCAGACCGATGGACAAACAGAATGAGTAAACCAAATCCTCGAAGACATGTTGAGGATTGTAAAATTAGTCACAGCAGATCTAATGAACAAGTAAATCAATCACAACAGATGAAAATAGAAAATATGGTGTAAAACTGTGCAAAACATGCATTAGTGCTCAATATCCCAATAAGGGTGAATAATTACAATACAATAATCTGACAATGAGTGAGCAATTCAAATTGACTAAGTAGGTCATTCAAATTACTGAATGGTGTAGCTTGGCTCCAACTAGGAGTCCTCATCATCAATCAGTAGTGGTCATCAATGCATAGGAACTAGTCATCTCGGTGTCAATCTGAGTCTAACTGAGTGTAACAAGTGTAACTGAAGTGTGTAGCACTGATATAGGGAAGGAGGCTCAGTGGAGGGCGCATGGGAGGATTAACTGAAGTCAGAACAAGTCATCTAGTCAATCTGGAGGTCCAATGGAGTGAAATAGTCAGTCGGAAGTGAAACTAGCCTCAAATCAAGGAGAATCGGAGCTAACTGAGTGTAACTGAAGTGGAATTGCAGTGGTAGGTGAAGAAGTGTGCCCTTCTCTAGTAGTAGGTGAGAAGTGGGCGCCTTCATGACTAGGAGGGCTAAAGAACTGATGTAAGAAGCTCCCGGGTGCTAGAATAAGGTGGGTAAGGTGTTGGAGGCATCAACCTCGTGACAGGGATGCATGCAAAATGCATGCAAACCCTAGAGTTTGCATGCAAACCCTAATTGCATGCAAGGTCCTGAAAATGATGATGTGGATATCTGAACAAGGATGTATGTCATGAACAACCCCACCAAGTGGGAAGATTATTTGCATCTCGCGGAGTTCTCATACAACAACGGTTATCAAACCTTAGCCAAAATGAGTCCTTTCGAAGTACTCTATGGTAGGAAATTTCGGACCCCCATGACTTGGGAGAGTCCAGTAGACAGACTTATGTTAGGACCCGACCTATTAAAGGACTTGGAACAACTAGTCTCCAAGGTACAACTAAACTTAAAAGAAGCACAAGACTGCCAAAAGAGTTATGCGGACAAGAAAAGAAAAGACAAGGACTACCAAGTCGGCAAACATGTGTTTCTAAAAATAAAAGCAAAACAAAGCTCGTTGAGCTTGGGACATTGCGGGAAACTAGACCCAAGATTTTGTGGACCTTTTGAAATACAGGCCAAGAAGGGCCCAGTAGCTTATGAGTTGGCCTTACCAGCGCATATACAAGTTCATAATGTTTTTCATGCTTCATTATTAAAGAAATATGTATACGATACTAAACATGTTATTGATTGGTCCTTATTACAGGTGGAGCCCGAACGGGAGTTCACGCCAGAACCACTCCACATTCTGGACAAGAGAGAGGTCCAGCTTAGAAGGAGGACCATTACTTAGCTGAAAGTTCAATGGAAGCACTTTGGACCAGATGAGGCTACTTAGGAGAATGAGGCCACCATGAAAGAGGCATACCCCGTCTTATTTCATGACCTCATTGCTAGTCCCTAGAAACACCAGGACGGTGTTGTTCTAAGTGGGGAGGGATGTAATATCTCAAATTTTTGTACTGACTATTTTATGATGTTATATTGGGCCACGACCCTAGAACATATGATTTATTCTGATTATTGGGGATGAGCCCTAGTGCATATGATTTATTCTTTTGTAGACTGACATATTGGGCAGGGACCCAGACTGAATTTCATTATTTGATTATATACTGGGCAAGGAAGCCCCAATGTTCTGATTTATGTTTTTACCATATGATGTGGGTACAAAACAATAATATATTGAGATGACATTTTCTTACATACTGTGTAGTGATGTGAATGACATAATTGACTTATATGGTGTGTTGAACGTGGACTCAGAAACACACAGATTACCTGCATGCTGGGAAAAATCCCCGATGTACCTAGAGGAAATATGATGTATTGGGAATAAGACCTGATGCACATTGAGTGTTGGGCATAAGCCCTGGAGCACTCCAAGATTGATAAACGAATACCGGATCTGAGGCAACTTAAATATTCTAGATGTGCTTCATAACCACATTCTAGCACTAGTGTTGAGCAGGGACTCTGGAATTGCACTAGAGTAACGCCCATATGAGAGTGTTGAGTTAAATGGATATGAAGAGCACTCGAGGTTACGAAGTTTCAAAGTGTTGAGTCGGAAAGACTCTGAAGACCACTTTTATCACATTTATTTAATTTGACTAAATGATTCATCTTTTTATCCATCATGACCTACTGCGGGAGCTACCATGTTAAATGAGGGAATCCGACATGCAAAGAGAGAGACTAGAAGTACCTAACCAAGCTGACCAAGACCGTCCAAAAGAAGTAGATCGTGTCCCTAAAAGTTAAAGAGAAAAGAGTATCATGTGATGACACATAACTAAATAAAAGATAATTACTAGTAGTCTTTTATGACTAACCTGAATAAAGGCCTCCAAGCTGTTATTATTATTAGGATCTTTAATAATAATGGTGTTATTATTTAATTATGGAATATAATTAGTATACCTGATTTATGCATTATTTAATATTATAAATGGTGTATTAATAGTTAAGAGAAATGTATTTAATATTAGAATAAATATTAGTATAATTATTGTTATTATAATTATTATTAAGAGCATAAATCAAAATGACTTATAGTCAAACAATTGGAAAAGTCCTAGTTCAAGAGGACTAGATATTTAATTAAATAATATCTTTTAATTATTAATTATTGAATTTAAAGAAACTAATTACTACAACAGTCCTAATTCAAGACTTCCCTACTTAAAGAGGGCAGATCCCAAGTTTTGGGAATCATCTATCATTCTTGGTCATTATAATTCTATTATGGTAATCCAAGAAAAGATATCTGCTCCAAGAAACTGAACCAACAACAACTCTAGGTCCTCTGTCTCTTGTGCATGTTGGAATCCAGCTCGGGGGGAATCCATACAGAACCA
This sequence comes from Larix kaempferi, assembly GCA_027924585.1. Classification (NCBI taxonomy): domain Eukaryota; kingdom Viridiplantae; phylum Streptophyta; class Pinopsida; order Pinales; family Pinaceae; genus Larix; species Larix kaempferi. The sequence goes on from BSBM01001364.1 coordinate 216,716, forward strand.
GGAACGGTTTTAGGATCATTGTTGGGAGGAACACGGTAGCCCCAAAGTTATCCAGCCTAAGGCAATCATATTAACAGGTTAGCAAGATACAATAGGCTCTGCATTAACTAATATTGAGTGTGCAGGTTTCTACAGGAAGAAAGCAAGTACCAAGAAGCTAGGTTTCTACAGGAAGGGACCAAGTACTCAAGTAGCCAGTTATGGGGTATTTAATGTTTCAAATTCCAGTTATAATAAAGTTAGTCATTAGAAATTAGAGTAAATATTGCAGCAGTGTTTTCATTACCTATTTTAGCAGATTCGAGGTTCTTCCCAGAACCCAGTGGAGGGTCTAGCAGGCCTAGCTAAGCTAGCCTTTGCTAGATAACATATACTAGCTTCTAGGAGAAGATCATTAGTCTTTCTTTTAAAATTAAATTTGATCTCTGTTTGAATCGTTTTATCAATTGGTAGCATGGGGTTTAATTTCCTGTTCGATTTTTAATTCTTTTATTATCCCTTTTATGCTTAAGAAGTATCAAGTAGAACGATAACAGTAGTATGTTAGACATCGATCCTCTTAACCATGCTATACATTCATCCATGGATTTAAACTTAAACAGTAAATTAATATAGCTGTTCTTTCAAAACTAAGGTATCAATCCCACATCATCAATAACTCCATGATTTAAACCAAATAGATAAACATTACATCGTTTTCAAACCACAGATATTTTCCACATAAATCGAGTTCCACTACCAAAACAATCAAAGAAGTGGTCACAAGTTCAAGTCTCACGAAAGTC
>BSBM01001364.1:225000-245000 GCA_027924585.1 Larix kaempferi
TGCAGAGACCAAATTACAACAGAGGCAATAGCAACTCATATTAAAAGCAAACCATGATGAGACCACGATATCTCATTTTTTTACAAAGTACTCAACCATCAAATTCCAGAGTTGAGGCGACGATAGCAACAAGGACATTAAAACTATGCCTGCCATAAAGAAACCTAGAGACCAGACATTACACAAATCAAACTATAGTAATATGAAAAAGACCATTACTTTGTTCCACGGGGCCAGGGACTCTTCATTTAAACCCCAGTTTGATATGGAGCATTATTACAATTTCAACATCTACTAAGCTCAACATTGAACTGAATGACCAAAACCCTCTAGTGCCATAGAAAACAAAAGATGCATTTCGTAGTGGTACAGCCAACAACGACCCCAAAGAACCCAACAATTTATGACAGGGAACCCAACCGGGCTCACAGGGTTCTTCATAAGAAAAACAGTAAACCCCCACAGAGGCAAAAGGAGGAGCTAAGAGATGGAAAATTATGGACTTACCATTGTCCAACATCGCCACTGTTCAGTACCGACCACGCAGAAGAGAAACTCCAATCAATACCTATATTCCAACAACGACATATAAAGTCAGGGCTTTGAATTTTATATCACAAAACATCTAACATACAATAGCAGGAGTGTAGAACTTAAACTCAAGAGGAATTACCTTCAAATATTTGTAGTCGCCATCTCTATTTCCATATGGTATGCTAACTATGAGCCACAACTTAGGTTAGTAGTGAAACCCTCAATGCACCCACAGTAGACAAGAGAAGTGAACCACGAAAATGTTCTTCATTGGTGTAGAACCCTAGAGTAAACCCCCATAACAGCTGGCAGCGTGGCCATGTGCATTCGCAGAGATACATTCAATGTTACTGCCAACTACCATTAATTCGAGATTGACCCAACACTCTATAGTATTAGGATCATTCGATATTCACAACATTGTAAAATACAATCAAATATTACAATGACCCCAAACTCTTCATAGTGCCATTAAATAATTACAAGGTCAAACAAGTAGTGATGTTTCACAAGTATCACAAACCCCAATGAGGCTAAAAAAAAAGAAGTGCCAACCTTCAAAGCTAGCTCACTTGAGACTTAAAATAGTTTCTAGAAGGGTGGAGTAGGCATTCTCGATAGATGCCTTATAAGTACACTTGCAAACTCGAAACAAGTAGATACATTAGAAATAATGCTAAGTAAGTCCGGAGTCTCCATTTATTACCCCTACCTCTCGGCAGCCCTGTTAGGGTACCTTGCCATTTCAAAAGACCAAGTATCTCATCATGAGCATCAATCGCCACCAATAAAGAATCCATTCCACCTGAATTACCAGTGAAACTTTAATACATATGCATTCAAACCTTTACAGTCGTAAGAAGGATTCATATTATTGCATTCAACAAATTGGTACACATGCGACATTTCATACATCTAAACCATTTTAGAAATACTTCCGCAAAGTTGTAGAACCTTATAATCAGCGAACCATGATACTTATGAAGCTAAGACATTTCAAAGAGTAGAAATCAAACATCAGTACAAGAAGTACTTGTCAGTGCTGAAGTTAGTATTCATCATATCTTTTCCAGTTTATTCTAGTGTCAGAATTTTTTTAAATTTTTGCTATTTTTAGGGACATTACAAGTGGTATCAGAGCCCAATTACAAAACTAAGTGCCCTATTGTGCTCATTACAAACATCCGCTGCAGATATACAGAAAATAGAAACATGCATTTAAAATTTTATCTTGTTTTATATGAAAATAAACTAACATGATTTTCTACTCTTTGTACTTATATATAACATTTCAGGAACAATCACTGTCTGAAAATGAATGCTGAAGGGGGGCAGCAACATACATGGAAATCTGAACTCCCCACCACGAGAGCAAGAAATTGTGGTGGAACTCAAATCGGATTTAATGAAATCCATGCAAAATCTACAGGAAGAGTTCCAAAGCTTCAGAGATGAGAACATGGAAGAATGAAGAGAGCAGGAAGCTATAAATGAGGCTTTACTCCAAAGCTTGACAAGGGCAAATCCCCACAGACAACATACTCTCTCAGTCAACACTTTTAAAACAGGGAACTGTCACCCAAAAGAATCTGTTAGTCATAAGAGAGAAGAACAGGAAGAACACAAGCCAGAATCAACGGAAGAGGGTAGTAAGAGTTCTTCCAACTATGATGGTTCACCACCTCCTTGCAAGAAAAGGAGGAAGAGTGACGACAGTTTGCAAGGGGAATTCAGAAAGATAAGAGCCCCAACCTATGACGGAGAGATTAACTCTGGTGAAAAGGATGAGGAATGGTTGCTAGGGATGAATAAATACTTCAAAGTTGACAATTACTCCAGTGAAATGCAAGCCCGACTAGCCATATACAACCTAAACGGTAAAGTTGCCAGATGGTGGTAGGACTTGAAACACACCAAAGGACAAGAATCGAGAGACATAACCTAGCATACTTTCAGCAGAATATTCCAGGACAAGTATATGTCTGAAAGATTCTTTGACAAGAAAATAAAAGAATTCCATGAGTTAAAAATGGGCTCCCTGACTATGGAAGCATTCATAAACTGATTCTCAGACTTGCTGAACAATGTGCCTTATATAAAAGATGAAAATGTAAAGATTCAACAGTTCTTGGGAGGGATGCCACCAAACTTTAGAGAAAAGATAGTGTTTGACATGCCAAAAACCCTTGATATAACCTTACATAAAGCAAGGCTGTGTTATGAACACGGACAACCAAGGAATGACAACATCAACCGAAATAGAGATAGGTTCAGAACCTTCTCGGACAACCGCAAACCAGGTTTCATATCTCCACCTTTTCGAAAACACAACAATAGTTTTCCACCTAATAGAGGCTTCAAACGACCGCAAACACGGCCAAGTGCACCCCCACCACCTGGCAACAGGCCAGCTTTCAACAAAGGGACCAAAGCTATCCCACCAACTATCTCTTGCTGGAAATGCCAAGGGCCACACTGCTACAGAGACTGCCCCAGCAAAACAGACAGAGTTTTACACAACGTCCAGGCAGAACCTACTGTAGGAGACATGGAAAAGACACCAAGGATTTATGCCACTCTCGATGGTCAACAGGCAGATCACCAAGCCACCATGGTGGAAATTGAGGGTAAGATCTCTAACACTGCAGTTTCAGTTTTAATAGATCCCGACGCTTGTCGAAATTATATCTCCCCTAAGTTAGTGGACACTTGTAAGTTGAACTGAGAACCTCATGAGAAACCGTGGCTGGTACAACTAGCCATCGGTACCAGACGAAAGGTCTTTGAATTAGTTAAAACTTGTGAGATAGACTTAAACGGATTCCAAACTAGGCTAGATTTAAACATTCTACCCCTAGGATCGTGCGATGTACTCATCGGCATGGATTGGTTAGAAGAACACTATGTCCTCCTAGACTGCTTCAACAAATCCTTACTCTGCAGGGATGACCAAAGGAATCAGAAAATGATTCAGGGTATCCCTAAAAAGGTGTCGGTACGACAGATCTCCGCCTTACAAGCAAAGAAATGTATTAGGAAAGGTTGCAAACTCTTTACCGTCAATATCCAAAACATAGAAACTGATAGGGAACAAAAGATCGAATATTTCCCAGTCCTTGTGGAATTCAAGGATGTATTCCTCGAAGAAATACCGGGACTAACACCTAAACGAGACTTAGACTTTTCCATCGAGCTAACACCCGGGTCAGTACCAGCTTCTAAAGACTTGTACCGCATGAGCACACCAGAATTGGTGGAGCTCAAGCTTCAGTTACAAGAGTAAATAGATAAGGGATATATTCGACCAAGTGTGTCCCCTTGGGGCGCACTGATACTCTTCATCAAGAAGAAAGACGGGACGATGTGGATGTGCATCGATTACCGCCAACTCAACAAGATGACCATTAAGAACCGCTACCCACTCCCTAGGATCGTCGACTTGTTTGACCACGTCGGAGGGGAAAAGATATTCTCGAAGATCGACTTACGATACAGATACCATCAGGTGAGGATCCGTGATGAGGATATCAATAAGACCACATTTCAAACTCATTACAGCCACTACGAGTTCGTAGTGATGCCCTTTGGGTTGACGAATGCATCGGCCAACTTTATGTGCATGATGAACAATATCTTTAGTAAATACCTCGATAAATTCGTTCTAGTCTTTATTGATGACACTCTGATCTACTCTAAGAATGAAGTAGAACACGAGGAGCACCTCCGAATTGTTTTACGGATACTAAGGGAACACCAACTTTACGCCAAGGAATGGCCCACGCCTACTTGCATATTCGATATAAGATCACTCTTAGGACTAGCCGGCTACTACCGGAAGTTCATTGAGAACTTCTCACAGATTGCATGTCCCATGACCGCCTTGCAGAAAAAGGCCAACAAGTTTATCTGGACAGATAAGTGCGAAGAAAGCTTTCAAAAGTTGAAGCAACTACTGATTAGTGCACCGATTCTGCGTATTACGAATCCCAATGGGGACTTTGTCATTTGCACGGATGCAAGCAAGGAAGGACTCGGGGGAGTCCTTATGCAAGACAATTTTTCCATATGCTACGAATCGAGGAAACTAAAAGAACATGAGCAGAACTACCCTACTCATGACCTCGAACTAGTCACCATCATCCATGCTCTGAAGATGTGGCGACATTACCTTATGGGAAAGAAATTCCTATTGATGACTGATAACATGAGATTTAAATACCTTTTCGACCAACCCGACCTAAATGCCAGGCAGGCCAGATGGTTAGCCTTCCTTAGTGAATATCATTTCAAACTAAAGCATATAAAAAGAAAGGAAAAAAAGATTACGAATGCCTTGAGTCGTCGAGCACATATGATTTACGAAGTCATGGTAAGCCACACCGACTCAGACTTACACCACAAAATTCGAATAGCATGTAAGAGTGACCGTTATTACATAGAAATCCTCACAAAGATCCAGGAAGATAGACTTTTTCAACAACAAAAAGAATATAAGATAGACGAATCAGGACTACTGTGGTCGAAAGACCGACTTTACGTCCCAGAGAGTGGTGACATTAGATCAACATTCTCACTGAATTCCACCAGAAACCCTATTCCGGGCACCCCGGATATCAAAAGATGATATCGGCCGTAAATAAACATTACTTTTGGCCTAAGTTAAAAGCTGACATCGCAATGTTCATCACGAAATGTCAAGAGTGCTAGTTGGTCAAAGCAAAACACCAACACCCTCCGGATTACTTCAACCTTTACCCTCCGGATTACTTCAACCTTTACCCATTCCAGAATGGAAATGGGAGGTAATAAGTATGGACTTCATTACAGGCTTACCCAAGAGTAAGAAACTGAATGACTCCATCTTGGTAGTGGTAGACAAGCTGTCTAAAGCAGCCCATTTTATACCAGTGAAATCTACCTACAAAGCAATTCACATCGCTGAAATATTCTTAAAAGAAATCTTTCGATTTCACGGGATACCCAAAGCAAGCATATCCGACCGAGACACGAAGTTCACTAGTAACTTTTGGAGAGCATTGTTCTCCGGTTTAGAGACCCAGTTACAATTCAGTACCGCGTACCATCGCCAGACCAATGGACAAACATAACGAGTAGACCAGATCCTTGAAGACATGTTGAGGATGTATGTCATGAACAACCCCACCAAGTGGGAAGATTATTTGTGTCTCGCATAGTTCTCATACAACAACGGTTATCAAACCTCAGCCAAAATGAGTCCTTTTGAAGTACTCTACAGCAGGAAATGTCGGACCCCCATGACTTGGGACAGTCCAGTAGAATGACTTATGTTAGGACCTGACCTATTAAAGGAATTGGAATAGCTAGTCTCCAAGGTACAACTGAACTTAAAACAAGCACAAGACCGCCAAAAGAGTTACGCGGACAAGAAAAGAAAAGACAAGGACTACCTAGTCGGCAAACATGTGTTTCTAAAAATAAAAGCAAAACGAAGCTCGTTGAGCTTGGGACGTTGCAGGAAACGAGCCCTAAGATTTTGTGGACCTTTTGAAATACAGGCCAAGAAGGGCCCAGTAACTTATGAGTTGGCCTTACCAGCACATATACAAGTTCATAATGTTTTTCATGCTTCATTATTAAAGAAATATGTATATGATACTAAACATGTTATTGATTGGTCCTTATTATAGGTGGATCCCAAAGGGGAGTTCATGCCAGAACCACTCCACATTCTGGACAAGAGAGAGGTCCAGCTTAGAAGGAGGACCATTATTCAGTTGAAAGTGCAATGGAGGCACTTTGGACCAGATGAGGCTACTTGTGAGAATGAGGCCACCATGAAAGAGGCATACCCCACCTTATTTTATGACCTCATTCCTAGTCCCTAGAAACACCGAGATGGTGTTGTTCTAAGTGGGGAGGGATGTAATATCCCGAATTTTTGGAATGACTATTTTATGATGTTATATTGGGCCACGGCCCCAGCACATATGATTTATTCTGATTATTGGGCATGAGCCTTAGTGCATATGATTTATTCTTTTGTAGACTAACATATTGGACAAGGACCCAGACTGAATTTCATTATTTGATTATATACTGGGAAAGAAAGCCCCAATGTTCTGATTTATGTTTTTATCATATGATGTGGGTACAAAACCCTAATATACTGAGATGACCTTTTCTTACATACTGTGCAGTGATGTGAATGACATAATTGACTTATATTGTGTGTTGAGCGTGGACTTAGAAACACACAGATTACCTATGTACTGGGAAAAAGTTCTGATGTACCTAAAGGAAATATGATGTACTGGGAGTAAGCCCTGATGTACATTGAGTGTTGGGCATAAGCCCTGGAGCACTCCAAGCTTGATAAATGAATACCGGGTCCGAGACAACTTAAATATTCTAGATGTGCCTCACAACCACATTCTAGCACTAGTGTTGAGCAGGGACTCTGGAATTGCACTAGAGTAACGCCTATGTGAGAGTGTTGAGTTAAATGGCTCTGAAAAGCACTCGGGTTACAGAGTTTCAAAGTGTTGAGTCAGAAAGTCTGTGAAGAGCACTTTTATCACATAATTTATTTAATTTGACTAAATGATTCATCTTTTTATCCATCATGACCTACTGCGAGAGCTACCATGTTAAACAAAGGAATCCAACATGTAAAGAGAGAGACTAGAAGTACCTGACCAAGCTGACCAAGACCGTCCAAAAGAAGTGGACCGTGTCCCTAAAAGTTAAAGAGAAAAGAGTGCCATGTGATGACACATAACTAAATAAAAGATAATTATCAGTAGTCTTTTTTGACTAACTTGAATAAAGGCCTCCAAGTTGTTATTATTATCAGGAGCTTTAATAATAATGGTGTTATTATTTAATTATGGAATATAATTAGTATCCCTGATTTATGCATTATTTAATATTATAAATGGTGTATTAATAGTTAAGTGAAATGTATTTAATATTAGAATAATTATTAGTATAATTGTTGTTATTATAATTATTATTAAGAGCATAAATCAAAATGATTTATAGTCAAACAGTTGGAAAAGTCCTAGTTCAAGAGGACTAGATATTTAATTAAATAATAACTTTTAATTATTAATTATTGAATTTAAAGAAACTAATTACTACAACAGTCCTAATTCAAGACTTCCCTACTTAAAGAGGGCAGATCCCAAGTTTTGGGAATCATCTATCATTCTATTATGGTAATCCAAGAAAAGAAATCTGCTCCAAAAAATTGAACCAACAACAACTCTAGGTCCTCTATCTCTTTTTCTTGTTGGAATCTGGCTCGGGGGGAATCCATACAGAACTAGGAACGGTTGTAGGATCATGCTTGGGAGGAACACGGTAGCCCCAAAGTTATCCATCCTAAGGCAATCATACTAACAGGTTAGCAAGATACAACAGGCTCTGCATTAACTAATATTGAGTGTACCGGTTTCTACAGGAAGAAAGCAAGTGCCAAGAAGCTAGGTTTCTACAGGAAGGGACCAAGTACTCAAATTCCAGTTATAATAAAGTTAGTCATTAGAAATTAGAGTAAATATTGCAGCAGTGGTTTCATTACCTATTTTAGCAGATTCGAGGTTTTGCCCAGAACCCAGTGGAGGGTCTAGCAGGCCTAGCTAAGCTAGCCTTTGCTAGACAACCTATACTAGCTTCTAGGAGAAGATCATTAGTCTTTCTTTTAAAAGTAAATTTGATCTCTGTTTGAATCGTTTTATCAATTGGTAGCGTATGGTTTAATTTCCTGTTCGATTTTTAATTCTTTTATTATCCCTTTTATGCTTAAGAAGTATCAAGTAGAACGATAATAGTAGTATGTTAGACATCGATCCTCTTAACCATGCTATACATTCATCTATGGATTTAAACTTAAACAGTAGATTAATATAGCTGTTCTTTCAAAACTAGGGTATCAATCCCACATCATCAATAACTCCACGATTTCAACCAAAAAAATAACATTACATCATTTTCAAATCACAGATATTTTCCACATAAATTGAGTCCCACTACCAAAAAAATCAAAGAAGTGGTCACAAGTTCAAGTCTCACGAAAGTCGTATCCATTTAAAACAGTAGTAGACAGTGTAGAGTTTTGTATAGGAACATTCACATTTCTCACCCAAGCGTTTTGACTACCTTTAGACAACACCTTCGATCTAAAATACAAGCCAGGGATCGAATCCCTCTTGTTGCCATTTAAAGTCAAACTACCAGAAAATGCAGTAAGAGTAACTAGCATACATATAAGAAGTTCTAGGCAAGGGTTCAGACCCATCTATCAACATTTAGCAGCAATTATAAAAACTGAGAAATCCAAATCTTTTCAACCTACAGGGCCATGATTAGCCACTTGAAAGGAAAATGCCCAAATATCATTTCAAATAGAGAAAAGATGCAGAGATTATTTCCAGCTCCAAACGCCCTCTAGAAAACCCACGCAGAGACCAAATTACGACAGAGGCAATAGCAACTCATATTAAAAGCAAACCATGATGAGACCACGATATCTCATTTTTTTTACAAAGTACTCAACCATCAGATTCCAGATCTGAGGCGACGATAGCAACAAGGACATTAAAACTATGCCTGCCATAAAGAAACGTAGAGACCAGACATTACACAAATCAAACTATAGTAATATGAAAAAGACCATTACTCTATTCCACGGCTCCAGGGACTCTTCATTTAAACCCCAGTTTGATATGGAGCATTATTACAATTTCAACATCTACTAAGCTCAACATTGAAGTGAATGACCAAAACCCTCTAGTGTCATAGAAAACAAAAGACGCATTTTGCAGTGGTCCAGCCAATGGCGACCCCTAAGAACCCAACAATTTATGACAGGGAACCCAACCGGGCTCACAGGGTTCTTCATAAGCAAAACAGTAAACCCCCATAGAGGCAAAAGGAGGAGCTAAGAGATGGCAAATTATGGACTTACCATTGTCCAACATCGCCACTGTTGAGTATCGACCACGCAGAAGAGAAATGCCAGTCAACACCTGTATTCCAACCACAACATACAAAGTCTGGGCTCTGAATTTTATATCACAAAACATCTAACATACAATAGCAAGAGTGTAGAACTTAAACCTGAGAGGAATTACCTTCAAAGATTTGCAGTCGCCATCGCTATTTCCATATGGTATGCTGACCATGAGCCATAGCTCAGGTCAGTAGCGAAACCTTCAATGCACCCACAACAGATGGAGAAGTGAACCACGAAAATGTTCTTCGTTGGTGTAGAACCCTAGAGTAAACCCCCATCACAGCTGGTAGCGTGGCCATGTGCATTCGCAGAGATACATTCAATGTTACTGCCAACTACCATTAATTCGAGATTGACCCAACACTATAGTATTAGGATCATTCGATATTCACAACATTGTAAAATACGATCAAATATTACAATGACCCCAAACTCTTTATAGTGCCATTAAATAATTACAAGGTCAAACAAGTAGTGATGTTTCACAAGTATCACAAACCCCAATGAGGCTAAAAAAAACAGAAGTGCCAATCTTCAAAGCTATCTCACTTGAGACTTAAAATAGTTGCTAGAAGGGTGGAGTAGGCATTCTCGATAGATGCCTCATAAGTACACCTGCAAACCCGAAACAAGTAGATACATTAGCAATAATGCTAAGTAAGTCCGGAGTCCCCATTTATTACCCCTACCTCTCGGAAGCCCTGTCAGGGTACCTTGCCATTTCAAAAGACCAAGTATCTCATCATGAGCATCAATCGCCACCAATAAAGGATCCATTCGACCTGAATTACCAATGAAACTTTAATACATATGCATTCAAACCTTTATAGCTGTAAGGAGATTCATATTATTGCATTCAACAAATTGGTACACATGCGACAGTTCATACATCTAAACCATTTTAGAAATACTTCCGCAAAGCTGTAGAATCTTATAATCAGCTAACCATGATACTTATGAAACTAAGACATTTCAAAGAGTGGAAATCAAACATCGGTACAATAAGTATTTCAAAGAGTAGAAATCAAACATCGGTACAATAAGTACTTGTCAGTGCTGAAGTTAGTAGTCATCATATCTTTTCCGGTGAAAATTTTTAAGGACATTACACCCATCCAGCAAGCATTCTGCATCAATCATTCAAGTAGGCAACGCTTCCAACTCTACTCTTCAGAAAATCATTTACAGAAAGAAATAGAGTAAAAGAACAGAAATGAAATTCTCTTCTCTTCGGTTCATGGAGACCTTCCCACCGAGCAGCAGCGTTTCCAGTTCTCTAGTTTTCAAAAACATAGAATATAGGAGAATTACAGAACTTGAAAAAAGAAAACTTCTTATGAACGCCACTCCCTACCAATCTCAATCGACTGGTTGCAGTTTATATAGAGAAAGAAAACTCAAAACGTCTCCTGTATTAAGGCGATCTTCTCGTAGCTTCCATACTTTTGACCAACGGTGGGATTATCTCGGCGATATGATCGTGATTTTCCCTTTGGTTTCAGGAATTTTAATGCAAACAAGTAGTTGTCCCCTGCGATCTTGATGGCTTACTACCTCCAGCGATATGATCTTGATTTTCCCTTTGTGTTCTATTCTCGTTCTCTGCACTTGTAGAACTGCCCATTTAATGGTCTAATAAAACCATAAATGTTTTCCACTTGGCTAACCGTTTCGATGGAAATTAGACTCCACGGCATCAGTTTCATTAATGACCCTGCGCGGTTAATCCCTTCAACGCGGCACAGATGTCTTTCAAGTCTTTGAATCCAATATTTTGGTATCTATACGCAACGTGGGTAGCAGAATAGTTTTCATGTTCTTCTTCATTTATCTGGCAGCTTCTTTAATGAGAGTAATTGGACGTGATCCTCCTCGTGGCAACCTCCTTAGAAACCGAAAAATAAATGACAGCAGTCGTAACCAGCTATCTCATCATGCGTCAAATGCAGAAAAAGAACAAACATTAGATAACATCAAAGGAATTAGCATATTCAAAGCTTACAAATATTCTATATGCGACCCCGGTTTTCAATTTTAGTTTACTCATGATAAATAAAACCAAGCTCTCAAATTGATCGAATAAATATGCCATTCTAAATTATATTTGTGAAGTGCTTTGAAATCAATGTGATTAATAACACTTTTGGTAACAAATGCAAAGTTTAATAAAAATGAATGGAGGAAGTAACATAGACTTTGGAAAGTGAAAATTATTAAATAATAATGTGCATTATCCCAAAAGAGCTAAATAGTTACTCAAATGCACTTTGATAAAGTGGCTTTGAATTAAAAGTTTTGGGTACGTGGAAGAATAAAATTATACCTTTGCCCCTTTTAGATAAATTAGGATAAAAACTTCATTAATTAGCTTTATCCATGGAGATAAAGCTATCTTATTATCTATATAAGATGAACCTTTTATGTTTATATCAAATCTAACTAAAAAGGTCACCATATATTAAATATAAGAATAATTAATGAATGTTATCTTTTAAAACCATAATATTGTCTTATTGTCTTTAGAATATGATTTAGAAAATTTGTTAAAACAATTTTATGGAATATAAATATCATAAAGTATCATAAAGCTTTTAATATTTCCACATATGTAAATATTAAATAAGCCACAAAAATAAAGAATGAGATACATTCAAATGGAGGACTAAAGTCATGATTTCGATCTTTGATATGTACCTCAAGACATGATTCCATTTTTGAAAGATTAATTCATTAGCTAATTTATATTGATCCGTAAAAAAAAACAAAAACATACGACTACCAAATCATCTTTCATGAAAACCAAGTCAAGAAATAGATGCGCAAAAAAGGATTCAGTAAAGTAAACCAACCGATCACATTCCATAACCAAGCAGAAGGAACCGAAAAACAAAATATTCACAAAATTTACATGGGGCCCCTTATTTGTGCAAAAAATCAAGGGGAGTTGTTGGGGTGCCAACACAATGTGACACCTGAGCCATGAGATCAGAGGATAGGGCTACCCCTAGTACTATCCCGATGTCCTGAATCCAATGGACTCGACGGTTTGTCGATCTGAGCCACGGTCGTCATTCTATGGCTCATTCTGTCTCCCATCCAAAAGGCCTTCAAGGACACCTGCTGGATACCTACCGGGGGCATAGAATGACGGTCGTGCAACAAAACCGTGTTCCGGAGAGTCCTGCAAGTGTGTCTAGGAAGGATCTAGCTAGGAACGCTAGCCATAAGTTTCCGATGGATGATTTTGTGAAGTTGACCCCCGTGTGCAAAAATTGCACACTCCCTTACTGAGCAAAACCTTAGTTTCCAAAATGTACCTACAAGGTAAAACCTGAGCCATGGAACTGAAGGATAGGGGCACCCCTAGCACTATCCTGATGTCCTGAATCCAATGAAGTCGATGGTTTGTATATCCGAGCCACGTTCGTCATTCTATGGCTCGTTCCGTCTCGCATCCAAAAGGCCTTCAAGGACACCTGCTGGATACCTATCGGGGGCATAGAATGATGGTCGTGCAACAAAACTGGGTTCCGGAGAGTCCTGCAAGTGTGTCTAGGAAGGATCCAGCTGGGAATGCTAGCCATAAGTTCCTAGTGGATGATTTTGCGAAGTTGACCCCCATGTGCAAAAATTGCACACTCCCTTACTGAGCAAAACCCTAGTTTCAAAAATGTACCTACAAGGTCACACCTGAGCCATGGGACCGACAGATAGGGGCATCACTAGCATTATCCCGATGTCTTGAATCCAATGGAGTCGATGGTTTGTCGATCCGATCCATGGTCGTCATTCTATGGCTCGCTGTCTCGCATCCAGAAGGCCTTCAGGGACACCTGCTGGATACCTACTAGGGGCATATAATTCCAACCGTGCAAGAAAACTGGGTTCCGGGGAGTCCTGCAAGTGTGTCTAGGAAGGATCTAGTCGGGAGCGCTATCCATAAGTGCCCGGTAGATTATTTTGTGAAGTTGACCCCTGTGTGCAAAAATTGCACAATCCCTTACTGAGCAAAACCCTAGTTTCCAAAATGTACCTACAAGGTGACACCTGGGCCATGGGAAACTTTCAAAAACAGAAAACAAAAACAATATGTAATGAATGAGTATCTTGCAGTGTGATAAGTATGCATTTTAGGTTTCAGCGAATTGAAATATGACTTAAAGTGTCTTGCTTTGTCGGTCATTTACTGAGGTTTTTCGTTTTATGTTGCATTTCTATTGGCTACGTACTTCAACAAAGTGGTTCCAAATAGATGCATCGATGTGGAAGCTGTGTTTTCCATCTTTGTCTCAAGTATGAGAAGGCATGGCCATATCAGGCTCTTTAGGAATTGAAACATAGTATGATACCATTTCTAGGTATTGAATTCAATTAAAATTTTATCCCCGTTGTGCTTTCTTAATGTTAAAAGCTACGCCCCCATTAAGAGTATTCTCAAGAAAAAATATCCTTTCCATGCCTATCCTAGTTTTATTATGCAGTGTGTAGTTCATGAAACCTTAGTTGGTTTGTAATTTGTAAGTGTAGCTTAGGCATCTGGTTGAAAACCTAGTTTACGAAATGAATGCACAAAGAAGTCAGTAGGCCATGAGAACACGAGGGAGAGGGCCCCCTAGAGGTAATTGTAGGCCAGGAGACCAACGGAGTCGACGATTTGTCGATCCGAGCTCCGGTTTCTGGTTTCCGAGTTATGTCGAGTTGTAAGTCGCATGAAAATGTCGTTCAGGGACACTTGGTGATTTTCAGTCCGGGAGCAAAAAAACAAATGGAGCAGCAAGATTGCGTGTTGTTGGCTCCTACAAGTGTGTATGGGAAATGCCAACGTGGGAACACTACCAACACTGGCTCGGTGGAGGGTTTTGCAGAGTTGACTCACCAATGCGAGATTGCATTGAAGGAAACTGAGCAAAACCCTAGTTTACGAAATGAATGCACAAAGAAGTCACTAGGCCATGAGAACACGAGGGAGAGGTCCCCCTAGAGGTAATCGCACGCTAGGAGACCAACTAAGTCGACGGTTTGTCGATCCGACCTCCAGTTGCTGAGTTATGTCGAGTTGCAAGTCGCATGAAAATGTCGTTCAGGGACACTTGGTGACTTTCGGTCCGGGAGCGAAAAATAAAACGGAGAAGCAAGATTGCATGTCGTTGGCTCCTACAAGTGTGTATGGGAAATGCTGACGTGGGAACACTACCAACACTGGCTCGGTGGAGGTTTTTGCAGAGTTGACCCACCAATGCGAGATTGCATTGAAGGAAACCGAGCAAAACCCTAGTTTACGAAATGATTGCACAAAGAAGTCATTGGGCCATGAGAACATGAGGGAGAGGTCCCCCTAGAGGGAATCGCATGCCAGGAAACCAACGGAGTCGATGGTTCGTCGATCCGACCTCCAGTTTTCGAGTTAGGTTGAGTTGCAAGTCGCATGAAAATGTCGTTCAAGGACACTTGGTGACTTTCGGTCCGGGAGTGAAGAAGAAAACGGAGCAACAAGATTGCGTGCCATTGGCTCCTACAAGTGTGTATGGGAAATGCCGATGTGGGAACACTACCAACATTGGCTCGGTGGAGGGTTTTGTGGAGTGACCCACCAATGCGAGATTGCATTGAAGGAAACTGAGCAAAACCCTAGTTTACAAAATGAATGCACAATGAAGTCACTAGGCCTTGAGAACACGAGGGAGAGGCCCCCCTAGAGGTAATCACACACCAGGAGACCAACGGAGTCGACGGTTCGTCGATCCGACCTCCGGTTTCTGAGATATGTTGAGTTGCAAGTCGCATGAAAATGTCATTCAGGGACACTTGGTGACTTTCGGTCTGGGAGCGAAAAAGAAAATGGAGCAGTAAGATTGCGTGCCGTTGGCTCCTGTAAGTGTGTATGGGAAATGCCGACGGGGGAACACTACCAACACTAACTCGATGGAGGGTTGTGTGGAGTTGACCCACCAATGCGAGATTAAGAAACTGAGCAAAACCCTAGTTTACAAAATGAATGCACAATGAAGTCATTGGGCCATGAGAACACAAGGGAGAGGGCCCCCTAGAGTTGAGTAGAGTATTTCGGTCTTTTTAGGACCCAGACCAGCTAGTTGGTCGAGCCTACTTGCACATCATCGATATCTCGGTCCAAAATTTATGTGATTTTAAATAGAGGAGCATGAGCGCCTTTGAACTAGGAAGAGGTAAAATGAGCTAGGTTGAGGGAAATAAATGCTGTATTTTTTCACACAATCTAATGGAAAATGGCGGCAGGATTGGGCGGGATAACTCCCTATAATGCCATAAAGGAAAGAGTTCATCATTTAAAAAATCAATGTACTGGATGTTCATCCATCATCCAAGTGGCTTGCATATGCATCTAGATTTTAATTTTAATCATTCATGTCATGTCCTAGGGGTGCCCCTCTCCTCCGATCTAAGAGTTATATTTGTGTGGATGATGGATGGAAATCTTATGGTAAAAAATGGGATGGTGATGGTGACAACATGGGTAGGAAGAGCACGGTGGTGAAGTTCATGGTGGCATGGTGATGGCGACAATGACCATGGGGATAGTGATAATGAGCATGAAGATTGTGATGGTGCTAGTGAACATGAAAATGGGCACGAGGATGTAGATATTATGGTTTACTTAGATGGGAGAAAAAAGAAAAGAAAACAAATCCATGATGAAACATGTGAATTTATCAAGTTGTACCAAGTCTATGCAATTTATCAATCTATGAAGTTATCAATGTATGGCTGCAATAATCAAAATATTAATGTCCATACTCAATGAGACCATGAAACAAAATCATAGCATACATGTACACCACATACCTATAACAAAGTACTTGATAAAAAATGAAAACCACATACCAGATTACCTACCTACGGTCATTCGACTAGACCATCAGGATCACCTCGAATACCAATGGTCTCCTTTAACCTCTCGTGCTTGGAATAAGGAAATAAGTATCGTGCCTTTGATGAGTTCTTCCTTGGCATTGTTTGCAGCTGGAGGTTTGTGCCAATAACTAAGTTTGTATAATGGTATACAATCTCACCTGGTCTATAATCTTCATATGTATACCATTTTCTATTTGTTGAGTGGGAAACCTGGTTAAAATATTCTCCCTTTGTAACCATTGAACCAATGATAAAATAAACTCCCTCAGAGTCCCACAATGGGAAATTTAGGGTTTGCTTCTCCTCTAAGCAACGTGCCAGCCAATAGTCAGTGCGCCATGCATTGCGTCTCGAGGAAACCACTACGTATATGTGCCCTGGAGAAAAGATAGTTCCAACATTTTAGTCAACTAATTAGACACAACTAGTTGTCAAAAATATAAAAAATATACAAAGATAATTAGACACAACTAGTTGTCAAAAATATAAAAAATATACAAAGCTAATTAGACACAACTAGTTGTCAAAAATATAAAAATATTAATCAAACCTGGTTGTACGAGATTTGATATGTGGTCATAGTCTGGTGAAATACTTGATTGGTCCTCCTCCAACTGGGATAATTCTGTAGCTATCCGTCGACCAATGGGGAGTGATACATGGTCCCATCTATCAACCCAATCCATGGATTCACATTCTTCCCATTCACCACTACTGCATGGAGAACAAAAACATGATAGTTTCCTTGTCCACATTTCAAGTATAGCATTGTCCGATGTTCTAACTGAATGAAATGCATGAGTTCCTTGGATGGTCTTGCACTCATATAACTATGAATGATCTACATCCACCACCTCCCAAAAATATCTAACCACATGTGCTTTCCTGGTTGAGTGATCTTCTTGCCTTCTTGCTCCCTTCCCCATGACTGAAGCACACCATTCAACGATGGTTTTTGCATTTTGGATGATAGGTCCATCCGTGAACTTCATTTCTTTCCTGCGTAATGTAGTCTTTATGCACGCACTTGCTCCATCATGTTCACCTTTTCCATGTCCAGTCTCAAAATAGTTCCAAATATGTGGCACCATGTGCCTTTTTTGAAGCATACACAACCATTGAAAGACACGGGCACTTTTGAATTGCCATGCACAACCGTCAGACCAAATCCAATGTTGTTCCATCCGTATACTATTATCCTTCAAGTAATTGTAGAACATTTGAAAGGTGTGTTGTACAAAAGCCAAGTCGTGACACCTGTCATCACTTATGTAGAAGTGATACTCCTTCAATATAACCATGTTGTCTTCAATACTATCTGCCCCATGTCTATAGGTCATATGGACCATTAGGCTGACTTGGTTCGTGTGATAGTATTGACTCTGAATCTCATTTTGCAGTTGAAGAGTGTATTTTTCCGCAAAATCGACCACTGACAGGATAGTCCCGATAGGAAATGTATCCCTGCACATTCTAAACTGTTCACCTTTCCAACGAGCCACATGCACATGCTTTACATATTGTTGTGTCTTTTCAAATAATTCCTCCATGAAGTCGCAAACCCGTACCTAGTATATCAACAATAAAGACATTATATCAATAGATTGTTACATATGAAATTGCAATTTGAAGAAAAAATAGTATCCAATAGTTCATTACCAACCCGAGAAGTGACCAATTGTATTTGTTTTCTTTCGTCCCATCCATCAATATCATACGTGACATATTTGAATGACTGCAAGTTCACCTCCTGCCTCCCAAGTTCATGCTCATCAGTCACATGTATGCATTTTTCCAATAATGCGAATCCACCACACCCTGGGCATGTCCCATCTATGCAAGTTTTTTGATAAAATTTGCAATCGTTTGGCCTGCTACACAAAATGCTATGAATAAAGTCTCTAGATGGAATCGGTGGTAATGTAGCTGAGCATTCCTACACAAGAGTGTTATGCAATACAAGAAAAATATATGTATATGTGTCATAATAGTAACCATACTCAATGTGGTATCGACAACAACATGTGTTACGAATTGTGTTTATTTTAACATACCATGGTTTTCATTTTTCAAAGGATCTTTGGCCCAAGTCAAGTTTGTTATGTTCATTCCTAAATCTCTCATATAATTATGTTTGTGTCATATCAAGAAAATGTTTAATTTGTGGCTCACGATCCTTTGAACCCCTTCTCAATTTTAATACATATTTTTGGTTGGAAGAGGGTCTAGTGTTGTCATGCCAAAATGCTTGCACTAATCCCTTTACTGCATCAATGAGCTTCATATCAGAGCATGCCAACCTACCAATGAAGGCCCAAACATCCATTTCACCGGTTTCAAGTTGTTCTCTTATAACACAATACCTATGAAGTGTCTTCACATTCAAATTAATAATTGTGGATGTAGGTTTAAGAAAATGAAGTGTGCTAGTGTTTTTGCTCACGACTAATTGAGACAACACACGACGAGCTGCATTGCGATCCTTTGAGCGAGATTTCTTTCCAATTGTACTAAATGCATCTACTAAACTTTTAAAAATATGAGAACTTGGTTCTAACTTTTTGGTCATCTTTATCTTTAATGTTCTTCTAACAACAACCACAGACCTAGATTTTAACAATGATAAAAATAATTTGCACTTGTCACCATCACATTTAGAATAAAAAAGTTATCAAGTATCTGTCGAGTTTGATAAGCAATAGCATGTTTAGACAACATACCTTCAAGTGAACTAATGAGAGTTTCATCAACCTGTATATGTTTCAGAGTTCTTTGGTGTGCAGTTGCTAATGGAGGTAAGGGTGTTGGAACTGGAGCATGTACAACATCACCAAGACGCTCCGGTGTTTCAATAGGAGCCTCTTGTCTTTCATTCTCTTGGACGGTCTCCATAACATTTGCTTCTTCCATTGTAAATCCTCCACTCAATGCCTCTCTAACTTCATCGCTTGTATAACCACTACCCAACAAGTCATTCACTACCATATTTTGAGGTTGACTTGATGTCGGAATTGAAATGTTGGGTGCTTGTTCATCAAATTTTGTTGAAATTGAGGGTCCCTCTAATGAATTTCTTCGTGTTTCTTGAGGTGGATGGGTAGGAATGAATGTGGCATCATCTACGGTTGGAATTGGATGAGTTTCCATGGAATTCCTTTGATTCCACATGTCCAATCTTTTCTTTTCTCTAACTTACATGGTTTCTTGAGGCTTCTCTTTCCTTGCCGATTTCCTTTTTCAATTGCGTGAATTCTCCATGACCACAATGAGCAATACTAAGAAAATAGATTCTAGAGGTGTGCTCAACTATTAAAAAATCCAAATTCTTTCTCAATTGTGAATATAGGTTCTTTAAGATTGCCCAATTGTCAATATAGATACTACCTCAATTGTGAATATAGATTCATCAATCTAGCTCAAATGTGAAAGTAAAGTTCTACCTCACTTGTGAATATAGAAAATTCTTCATTTGTGAATATAAATTCTTCAAGATTGCTCAATAGTGAATGTAGATTCTTCTTCAATTGTGTTCATTTAGATTCATCAAGCTTGCTTGACATTGTGAATGTAGAATCCC
>BSBM01001364.1:912500-962790 GCA_027924585.1 Larix kaempferi
TCTCTCTCTCTCCCCGTCGTCAACCCCCCTCCTAGCCCCTTACCCGTAGCTAACCCCCCCCTCTCTCACTCTCTCTTCCTTGCTTCTACACCTCTCTCTCTCTCCCTCTCTCTCTCTCTTTCTCTCCTAATCCCCCTTCCCCTACCACTGACCACCCCCCATATCTAATCCCTAATCCCCTAACACCAAATCCCTATTTAACTTCCTAACCCATAGAAACTATTAAATAAACTATTGAATAAGGTTTTGATGATTACAATAACGCGCGCACATTATAGCGATCCATAACGTGCATGTGTTATAGTGATCCATAACACGTGCACGTTTTAGTGATCCATAACGCACACATTATGGAATCCTATCCTACATGTTAACTGACATGGCAGGATCGGAGCCCACCCATGCCTAGTTCTACGAAACGCTCGCGTGTTTTGGTTTTACTCAATACTCACGCATTTTGCAAATGCATGATTGCATCTAAAGGGTTCCTCAACTTCATGCGAAGGCCCGAAGACTCTGATGATGATGATGATGATGATGTTGAATTAAAGAGGGGGTGTTTGTAACCTACCTAGTACTTGAAACATTTTATGTTTGTGGAAAAACATTACTCTTTTTTATTGTAAAGTTTTATATGACCAAGGATGGTCAAGGATGACTGTAAATGAATAGTATTATTATTTAATAAATTAAAATAGGAGACACTCACCCAAAGATATTGTTGAAGAGTGTTCACTGACCCACTAGGAGGAATGAAACTGGTTTAGAAGGCAATTGACAAGTGGTAGCATCTGCACTCACTTACTAGTTGTTGCAGGGGGCAACTTCCCTAAAAATGTGGTCATGTTCCCCAAGGATGGTGGAATTGAGCAAGTGGCTCATTGAATGCAAAACTGACCCAAAATACCTAGGAAATATTTTATAAGCCATCGAATTGAGCAGAGGCTCACAACTTTTTCCTTGTGGTGTTAGAACTGAGCCCACAAGAAATTCGATGAAGGGAAGCTAGGTAATGAGTTGCAGAGTAAGACTGTCTTATCCTACTGAGTTGCAGAGAGAGTGCTATGTATGCAAGTCTACATGATTGCTAAAGTACATCAGTGTGATATGTATGCAAGTATTCATGATTGTTGAGGTACATATGAGTGATTTGTATGCAAGTCTCCATGATTGTTGAAGTACAAAGAGAGCTTGTATGCAAGTCTTCTTGATTGCTAAAGTACAAATAGATTGTCTTGCTTCTACATAGTATCTTCGTCCTGGTGGTTCAGTGAACAGGCTCGGGGTTCCAAAACAAGTGATCTTGGCTTCTTTCTAGAGAAGGTTGGGAGGAACAATCCTCTCTGGGTGTTTTTCCACCCTATCGGTTATCAAGTTCTACTTTGTTTTTATTTTATTTACTTCTAAACTGCTGATCATTTTCTGGAAACTGTATTTATTTGTTATCATAATTTTTCAGATGTTTTCTTAGATATCAATTATTTGTTAGAAGTGATAGGTTACTGAACTCATACATTATTTATGTACAATACATGGATGAATAAAGATTGGATAAATATAGAATGATTATTAAATTTCTTCCTGTATAGTTTCCTTTCACCATAGGTGATGTACTCTAGTACAGGAAGGTGATTAATTAACGTAGATTAGAAATGATATCAAAATTTCTAAGCAAAAGAATATTTTGTATAATATATCAAAAATAGAATTTATTCTTGATTACTGCTCTTAATAGTATATATATATTGTTTATTCATAAACAGTTGACATTGATAACCTAGGAGCAAAGTTCATATTTAAAACATTATAGGTTTTTACACAGAAATACAAATATAAACCCTATTTATGCATTCATTACGAATCATGTAAACAAAGTATTATACTATCAAATTATACAGTTTCAATACGAACCTCTTATAAGCATAATGTAAAGAACTCATATCAACTTTATAGAAGTATGATATTTTAGAAGTATAGAAATAAACATCTTTTGAAATCCATAGATAAACCCTACAAGTATCGAATTTCATAAAAAAAAGTATTGTATAAAAGTACTAATCGAAATAGAGTTCTTAAATTCTGGATAATGCATTTACATAAACAATAGCACATCTAATAAAATATATATATTGAAATCATTTTGATACTGCTCAATATCCCCATAAGGGATCGACATGCATTATACTTTCATAATCAAAAAGCATTTCATAATTAAAAAGCAATTCAAGTTTAAAAGATAGTTCAGTGTCGAACCCTGTAACTAGTATACAATATAAAAATATCAACTATGTCGAGGGTCGAACCCTGTAGACATCACTCTTTATCAAATATCAAATAGTCGTAGAAATATAGTAAAAACATATTCAATACAATAACCTTGTAATGAGTTAACAATTGTAAGAATATATTAAAATTATCAACGATTACCACAATGTCATTCAATAGAACTATCGTAATCATATAACAAGGGTTCGAGACTGAATGGACTCACCTTGAGATTTATCTAACTAATTTGAACCGGGTTAATACAACTCGAGCTTCGTCAACCAAATTAAATATAGTGGGTCTCAACATCCATTATGTAATATTTAAAACAAATAAAAACTTAACCATTATCCTAATACAGTCGAAATCACTATAGTGATATAGAATGCTTCAAGAAAAGGAGCTCGATGGCATTTAAATGGATGCATTGTTGGAAACTTATCAAAGAAATAGTTTAATAAAAGGTCAAGGGTTTGAGTCTTAAGAGCGAGCTCGCCCAGTTGTAATATGCATTTATAAAAATTTGACAGGGTTAGGGTTTAAACCCTGTAGCAAACCAAAACCATTAAGATTACAAACTCTGAACCAGTATTTCAATAATATTTACGCATAGTTAAGTTAGGGCTTGGACCAAACCAGTCACACATCCATCATTTATTTTAACTATTGAAACAATATCTTCCCAAACAGCCCTAAAACAAATCATATTCAAAATGATAATGTCGGAAGGCTTATACAGAAACATAAACATTATTTTCAAACCCAAATACTAAAAACCCATAAAAAAGCTATGGATAACTTATGAATGACATTACACAGTAATCATTCTATATATTCATTTCATTGACGAAAATCCAACTAAAGGCTTCAAGCCCAAAATTTATCATATAAACAAGAAACAAGTAATATGAGTCTTCACATAGATGTAGAAGCAAACTGAAGAAACTTAACACCGTAGATTTTATTTAAAAACGTTGGTCGAATCCCAACTCCAACCTATACAAGTTACTAAACCATTCGCATGCCCGAGGGCTTACAACTTTGTAAACATCAACGCTGATAGTGATTTTCAAACATGTTGACAAAGGAGACATCGTGGAGAAACCGAAGGCTTACCGTGGTATTAAACCATTAGGGTTTGCATTTGACTCAGACATGTTGTAGCTGTAAGTTTAAGAAGAGAACAACGGGCAGCTAGAAACTAGAAAACTCCTGCGAAAGCATGCGAAACAGTTAGACATTGACATATGGTAAACAAAAGGATTAAACATTTGAAACAAGTCTCAGTTGGTACCATTCTTACCTCTTGCAGAGAAGACGAAGTGCCTTGAGCATAGCTCACCCTAGCAACCGAGACCACAGTGATAGCATTTCGTTGAACAATCACTGAAAACCGCGAAGGCCACTGTCACATACCCCAATTTTGTAAAAAAATTATGTAATTGTTTTATTATATTCCTAAGACATTATGTTAAATTTAATGCTAAGTAGGAATTGATGACTCAGCAGAGTCACTAGAAATGGAATGTAAATCAGAATATTTTATTATTAATAAATAAATTATGGAGACAACAACATGGGAGAGCTGTTAAAAGAGGTTACTGGTCAAACTGGTGGATGGAACTAGGTGGAAAGGAAAAAGACAAGTGGCAGCATCCTCAAACACTTCCTAGGTTGCAGGTGGCAACTTCCCTATATTTGGGGTCATGATTCCCCAAGAAAGTGGAATCTGAGCAGGTGGCTCATTAATGACAGTTAACCCAACAAAGACCTAGGCAATCTTTTAAATAGTACTCAATGAACTGAGCCGAGGGTTCAATTGTTATGGAGGGAGAATACATTCAGGTGAATGCTATTCAGGAGTCCCATTGAGGAAGAGGGAAATACAGTAAGGAAGTTGTTTGAGAGGGATGCTGTAGTAACTTGGTTCCAGTTTAGTCGTTTTGGCTGAGTGAATTGTTTTGCTGCACCTAGTTCTAGCCAAGGAGACCAGAGCAAGCTCGGGGGTCCTGAGAAGTGCTATCTGGGCACTCTCTAGGAGTTGGTAGGGAGGAACAGCCTCCCATTGCTGTTGTTGTCCACAGAAACAGGTTCTGCCATTTATTCTTTTAAGTTTATTAGAGATGAATGAATGTATGTTGTGTTTTATTAATATGTCTGAAGAGTAATTAATTAGTTTGGTGGATTTAATATCTCAGAATATCAGTCATAAGATTCTAAGAGTTACTGTGTTTTTCTGTATCGTCAGTGTGTTGTAATATTTCTGTTATATTACTATTAATGTATCTACAAATTATGCAGTAGATATTAATAATGTATGTAATAGTTTATAGTTATATTTATAAACCTAATTAATTATATTTGTTGAATAGAAAAGTAGGGTTCACTTATAAAGTAATAGTACTCTGTATATTATAAGAAAATAAACAAACAATAATAGGAACAATAGTAAACTTGAACAGTACAGTATTATTTTTCCTTTAAATTTCTTGTACCAACAGAATCGTATTCGAGCTTAACAGAACAGTATTATTAGCTCATTATTGAGTTCAAAAACTTTTAGTTATACTCTTCACTTGACTCACAGTTTCGACAGAGTCAT
The DNA here is from genome assembly GCA_027924585.1 of Larix kaempferi. NCBI lineage: Eukaryota > Viridiplantae > Streptophyta > Pinopsida > Pinales > Pinaceae > Larix > Larix kaempferi. The sequence goes on from BSBM01001364.1 coordinate 917,368, forward strand.
TTTTCCTATTGATATAATAAACTTTTAAACAATTCATAACTATCGATTTAAAACCCTATCATTCCAGATATTCCTAGCAAATTAAATAATTAAGGCATCAATTTCATTTATGGCCGCAGCCCTTTTCTTAAAAGAAACATTTATAAAAAAATAGAAATTCATCACACAGTATGTATTAACAGTATATAAACCAGTTATGGTTTTTAACAACAAAAGAAGTAACAGGACTTTATCTAGCTCGACATCGAGCTTAACAGAACATTACTATCTTCCCTTAAACTTCCAGTTTTCCACAGAATCCTAATCGTATTAGCAGAGTAAGAAACTAAACAAAATCTTGACTGTGGAGCTCGAACCGAACCCCAGCTTTTCAGTTTGCCGAAATAAGAAATTATTAGAATTTAAGACAACAATATTACCTATGGTCGTAGCTCAGGTTCACTGTATAAGTGTTTTTAATCATCTATACAACTCACAGGAACAACAAATCCATATTTCAACTCAGTATCGAGTTTTTTATTATTTATGTATTAAATTTCATATAACTTTAATCCCCGCCGGAGTTATAATCACAACAATAAACTAAACAACTAAAACAAACCACGACTGTGGAGGTCAAATGGAACCCTATCCTCCCAGTATTTGTTTTTAAATAAAATAAATACAAAGGTTGCAGACAACGAAATTCACCTACGGCAGTAGCCTAAATTCCTAATATAAAGCATTTATAAAAACATAGAAATTACAAACATATGCATTACACACCAGCACGAATTTACAGGAGAAATTCTTAGTAAGTTAAATTCCAAAAATCGGGCAGAAACCCTGAGCAAGTTTACGGGTACAGTATTAAACCGTGAGGTCGTAACCTCATCTTTCTGAATAGGCTCACAGCCTTTCTTTTACATATTAATTCATCTATAAAACCTAAATACCTCAAGCAAGACGATTAAATTACATATAACTACAGCCATAACCTTTCATACACAGCACATGGTTAAATATGTCCATGAACTTTGGTATTATGCAGCTACAAGACCAAACCCTAACCGCCCTAATCACCAAAAGGAGGAAAAGCCATGGTGAAACCAGGCTTACCCGGTAGGAGCCAAGCGCCGAAGGTTGTGCCTTGTACACCTTCAGGAGTAACCAGTGCCTACATATTACAAAATTCGAATCAGTTACAAATATTGCTTAAAAATAAACAAATTCCTTTAATTGAAAACAACGAATTAATTGTTTTAGCTTACCAGCGATGTTGGAGGAAGTTGCAAACTCAATGAAGGACCAGGTAGCCACGAGCTGAGTTAAATGAAAAGCCCCACCTTGGTCACCAGAAGAAACGAGCTGGGAAACTCAAAGGTTATCTTCCACGATGGAAGCCATGACAGAAAACAAGTAGAACAATACCCTCACGCCATGGCCAGACTAGTAATGGGAGCACAAAGTTAAACCCTAGGTTACAACGACTTCATAGTTGCCAACAGCAAGAATACCACGACTCCCAAACGATACAATGGATAAGTACGAAGGCTGGGAGCAGCATAGGAACTGCTAGTGAACAGTAACAGTAGTATAGATCAAACCCTAGGTGATTAATAAAATTACTTCTGCCGATAGAAAAGATACAACAAGTTCCAGACGATACAGTGGACAATTATGAAGGTTTGTGGAAACATAGAAGCTGCAAGCACACTGTAACAGCAAAACTCAGACCAGGAGGTTCCGCAAAACGACCCGAGCCCGAAGGCGAAGGAAAATGACGATGTAGGGTTAGGTCCATTGTTTTATATCACCAAACACTTGGCTCTTGATCAACCACATAGTAGTTTAATTTTTCCATTTCAGTGGGTCGACACTCCATAGTTCAACGATGACATACAGATTATTGTTAATCAATTAAAAATCATATCAGGGATGTCCAATTATAGTCTTGAACCATAATTCAAACTTGCCAATTATTCCATGTTGACACATGCTTTTCGATTTTCACTTTGGAGAACAATAAACTTGACCCTACAATCATCACAATCATGCTAATGACAATAAAGTTCAAAATATCGATAAGATTCTTATTATTGTTGCTAAACAAAAACTCATAACATGTATAAATAAAACCATTGTATGGATCTTCATATTGGATAGTTCATTTGTCATTCTTAAAATAATCAAAACCTTAGAATGATGACTTAAATACCTTGCCTCATATTCAATAAAAACTTGCTTGGTCAATAGCATTCGAGATTAAAACTTGGAGTCTATTTCAAACATATAGCATATGTTAAATTATTATAAAAACCACCAAGGAGGTAGTTTTCAAGTGAAACAAATGCTAATTGTAAAACCTATCACCAATCTGTATACCCTAGCCTAATGTGAAAGAACAAGAGATATTATATCTCTTTCAAATTTTCTAAGTTATAGTAGAGATGTAGGGTTTAAATGAATGACAATTCTATATTGAGATAACAATGCACAGATGAGTTAGGACTTGCCATTTCTTCATTATGGAACTTTAACTAATGAAAATCAAGTTATGTAACTCTTAGTTTAATAATAGAAGACAGGTACCGATAGGTCATCTTTGCAATTGATGAAGATAAGAAAAGCACAAAACTCAGTGATATCTTTAACCCAAATCTGTGCAATTAAAGTGTAAATGAAAACATGTTCTGAAATTTGGAACTGGGCTTAATGCAAAAAGAATTCTACCTTTAAAAGCTTGATAAACCTGGTTAGCATGCCTAGACTTTTCACTGAATGATATGGTACAACTAAATTGACTTATAATGCTTTAAAGATTATTGCGGCGGCCCGACATTACCTGTATATCTGTAAAGAAGAAAGATCTGTTGCATTAGCTCGGAAGCTAAGTAAGTCAGTCCGTCATGACATTTTCTCCCTTTTTGGTTGAAAAACAGAAAAACAATCAGCAACAGTAAAGAAAGCTCATAACAAAATCTAAGTATAATAACAAATCAATTAGACACAATTTATGATCACTTTAACTAATCAAACAGATCAAGGAATGCATTTATCAATATTATATGCTAATTTAAAAAAATTTAAATTTTTCGGAAATTTTGGGTTTTGACAGCCACTCTGTATTTTAAAATGTTTAACGCTGGAACATAGCGGATGAGCCCATTTTGGCCATGGCAGCCAAGCGAGAGCTCAGCTCTCCAAACCCTCACATAACAACAGGTAACCATGCCAAAGATCAACGAATAGTTAGGGTTATGTTCCTTATGTGGTAACTATTCACCAACCTTCACGTGGCTCATAAATGAGCTTGGTTGGCGCCCACTACTATTTCAATTTTTACCCACAATTGTATAGTTCAAAACATGTTGTTTGCCATTCGAACTCCAATTCACAAATGCGCCAAGGACCTTCGTTATTGTTATAAACACTAATTTTATATTATAACATTTATCACCAATGTTAAATTGTGATACGCCATAACCTTGAAAGAATCCATTAGGGCTAGAACAACCAACCCATAGTTAGTGTCATAATAATAATTAATCTTGGCAATGTAATTATATAGCTAGATATAACCTTAGCCATTAAAAAATATGAAAACATTAGCCAAATTGTGCATGAGAGTCCTACCTGTAACTTGGACAAAATGACGTAACATGCATTAGTTTTAATAGATAAGTAAGCCTCATGGCTGCTCCAAGAACTCACTTGCCAATAAAAAGGAGTTAAACATAATCAAATATTAAGATTAAACATGTTACGACATAAGAATGATGAACAAAATAATAATGTTAATAGTAGAAGATAAGTTATGGCTTTAAGACTTTGAGCATTGAATGTCGTTGTAATTACATTACACATTTAGTTACCCATGAAGTAACAGCTTGCATGTAATAACCAGACGTTCAATGTATTGTAAGATAAAGATACTCAAGGTCCTACTTCAATGATTTAAGGACAAATGAGATAATCGTCGAATTCATGAATATCATAATAGAATAAATGAATACGCAAGACATTTATATAATAATGACTTAAGAGAATTTCTGCAAGTGTAATGTTGTATTATGGACAGTATAATATTAACTTCAGACATAGGATCACATATCTATCTAAAATTCGTTAAGTAGCTTTTAATAATTGACGACAGTTGTAAACGAGTAATTGTCACAAATAAGAGTATAATTAAGCAGTAATAAAGATGCTAAACATTCACATTTATACTTCCACATAGTAATTAATCGCGAATAGACTGCTTAGAAAAATTTTAAATTTTGATGAAATTTGGGGATGTTACACATGCCCAACACTCTCTCTCGCTCGCTGCCTCACGCTCAGCACTCTCTGCTCATTCCCAACTTCATCTCTTTCTCTGCACTTACCCAACTCTTTATACCTTCACGCCCAATTCCAGCAGCTGCAACACTGCCCCAAAAGAAGCTAAGATGCCATTTTACAAAAACATTGGAGATCATAAGCCATGGAGATGCCGGTATGGTGTAGAGAATGGTGGTAAATGCTCGAATTTGGGATACGAAAAGGTTGGCGAGGAGACTGCTAGAAGAGGAGGTCAGAGTGATGACGGCTAGGTGCCTGGTAATCTTTTCGAAGGCATATTTATAGGGAGAAATTCGAATTTGGCGGGATTTAATGTGAAGTGTATGTGGCACTCGAGGATTGGTTCTGCGCCCGATAGGTGGTTGGCTCTTAAATGCACGGGAACGTTTATATCCTAAATGGCGGTAGTAATGACTGTTAAGGGTGGCTTAATGGAAATGTTGAGGTGGGTAAGAGGAGGGAAGAAAACAGAGAACGAAAACCATAAGAGGTTTCAGGGCTCGGGATAAGCGATTCGAGCACACCAATTTTTGGGCCCTGAATGAGCGTGAGGCTGCCACGTGGAGATGGTGGTTTTCATTTAGGGTTTCATCCGGTGTGTTAATATTCGAGCAGCTTATGTATCCTGAAAATAGGGTAGGCGTCGATCTCTCTCTTCATATCCTCAAGATTTGTGCAAGGATAGCACAACTTTATGGGCTGGGCCCCTCTTTCTTACAGATCGTTGATTGGCGGATCACGACTGTGAAACCACAGTGGCGGCTTCTCAGTGGTTTCATGGCTCAAGAAAAGCGGTTCGGGGAGACCGCTTTTGGGGCCCTGAATGATTCTGAAAAAGACGCGTGGCCTTGGTGGTTTTCATTCAGGGGTACCCCGAGCTCAATAAACATCGCGCACTTTGGGCCCCTAAATGAAATATCAACCGTAGATTTAATTCAGATCGCGACTTCGATCAACAATTGATTTTTTCCATTGGTCGATCAATTCTTTAAGGGCGCTAATCTTTCTTTCCATCCTCCCGCGTCGTAACAGTTCTGATCCCTCGCTTATAAAATGAGCTCTTCGCTCACGGTCTTTGGTGTTTTTACGCACTGACTGAGTCACGAATATTAGTACTAACATCGGCTTCAACAGGGACATCCGTTTTCTGCGGAAGAGGCTGAGAACAGTAGACCAATGCCTTTAAGTCCATTGGGTTGTGGAGGCATATATGTCCTTAACTTTTGGAAATCAAATAACAGAAAACATGAGAAGAAAAATAGAACTGTAAGTACAACATAACTTCTTGAAAAAGGGAAAAGACATATATTACACATATGATACAGAGGATCATTGGTAGAGCATGAATAAAGATTAATACTGAAAAAATTGTTTCAGAAATCTCTCGTTTATGGGATTTCTGAAGATTTCGTCGTTGAGTTGTGCCAGTTCGTCAGCGTTGTTGTCATGGATTTCAACAACCTTGAATGGGCCCAACTATAAGTTGTCAAATTTCCCATGCAATAAACAATAAACTTCACAAATATTTGTCCATAATATAGAATCAAGATGACACTCCACCATGGAAGATAAATAATCTAGAATTGTTTTAAAGACAAAAAATTTCAAAAGCATAAGGGCATGTTACATACACAATATTAAATGAAATAAATAAATATGAATAATAAATATATAAGAAAAATAAATAAATGAATAAATACGATATTAAATAAGAAAAATAATGAAATAACATAATTAGGTTAATTATTAACTAAGAGAAAAATTATTTATGTTCCCAATTTAGAAATCTTTATTAAGATATACTTATTGTAAATTCATTGTCATTTTTTATTCAATTCCTTTATACGTATATATTACTATTATTCTTAGTTATAGAAATCTTTATTAAGGGATATTTATTGTAAATTCATTGTCATTTTTATTCAATTCTTTTATACATATATATTACTATTATTTTTAGTTATTTGAGGATTGAAATTATTTTATGGTTTATTGATATTAATTTTATTTTCAAACTTAGTTATAAAATAGAACTTTTTATTATTTTTATTTTTTTATTATAGATAATCACTTCTTTATAGTATTTTAATGTTTTCTTATCTTCTAATTCTTTATCTCATGGCAATTCGTCATAATATTTCTAATATTATTTTTAGACTCACACTGATCTCTTCCTTCACTCTTTAATGATTTAGTGAATATTTACAAAGTCCGAGTAAAATATTTTAATAGCCCTTAAATTCATTGACGAATGAACACCTTCACTTTTTAAAAATACTTCTATAATGGAATATTTGTATTTATATAATATTTCACTTTTAAAAAATACTTCTATAATGGAATATTTGTATTTTTATAATATTTATTTTTATTTTTATATAGAAACTTTTGTATTTCATGTGGATATCATATTGGCTATTTTATATAGTGATGCGCTCTTCTATATATATTATTATTTGTTATAAGTTTTTATATTTTATTTCCATTTCTATTTATATATGATAATTTTATTGGTTTAGATTTAATAACATAAATTTTCTCTTTTAAAAATTATTAACTATAAAATTATACAATAAATCAAACCACAATACAGTAGTTCAATATTTTTAAAAAATATTAATAATCATCCATTAAAAATCACACTCTTATAAATACTTAAACATCGACTCAATCATATATATATATATAAGAGCATCAAATATATATATATAGAAAGAGAGAGAACCAACCCTTGGTATGATTAAGAGTGTAAGAATACGAGAAAAGAAATTAAGCAAGCTAGTCCACAACCGATAAAAATGGAGAAGATAAATAACTACAAAATCCTAATTAAAAGAAAAAAAGGCACTATCTTAGTAAACAACACGAAAATATCTTACACTTCTCCAAGGTGGCTCCTAAGAAATTCTGGAGGCAAATTCTGACTCACAAAACAAAAGAAGATAATAAAATCGCTTTAAAATATTGGAATTCCTATCTTAAAAAGCTTTACGAATCCCTGGCTATAAGAGATAACATTCAAACCCTTCTTACAACGAAATAATTTTTCTCGTTATAAGACATAGATTTCAGGGTTAAGCGCTTAGAAAATGGAAAATCCAAAGACATTGAAAGCTACCAAGCAGAAATCTTAAAAATTAAGGGGCATGTCCTCATCCCACACATCCACAAACTCTTTAATCTAGCAAGGGTTACTTACACCTTGGACTCATAGCTTCATTATATTCCTATTTTCAATACTAGCTATAAAAGTAACCCCTCTAATTATCAGACCATTATGATTATCCCTCTCCTATCCAAGTTATACGGTATTATCTTAGAAAAAAATATCACCGAATGGATACAAATGGAAGGTAAGCGGGCTAAAGGCCAAGCAGGTTTTAGAAGGAATCATTCAACCAGAGACCACCTCATTACACTTAGGATCATTGCATAGGAATGTCGTAATAATAAGTCTGACCTTTTTTGTTGCTTTGTGGACTTTAGGAAAGCTTTTGATACAATGCCTAGAAATAACCCGTGGAATGGCTAGAGGATCTTAATGTTCCTTTTGAGTTGAGAGCTGTCGTGATAAGGTTATACAAAAAGGTCATCGTCAAATTTAATAATAATGAGAGGTGGTCAATGGATATAAACTATAATATTGGAGTTAATCAATGTTTCCCTCTCTCCCATACCCTCTTTGGAATTTACATAGATAAACTAGAAAAATGTTTAGAAGAAGCAGGTTTTGTCGGCACGATCTTAGCTACGAAAGTTATCATCCACCTTCTTTATGCTGATGATATTGTTTTTATGGCAAGGTTTCCCTTTGATATCAATAAAAATTTAAGAATTCTCAAATATTTATGCTCTAACATGGGTATGACTGTTAACACCAACAAGACAAAAGTTATGATTATAAAATCTAAGAAAGACACCTAGACAAATTTTATTTCTGATAACAGTAAACTGGAGGAAGTGACTTGTTACAAATATCTTGGAATTGACATTCATCACAGGCTCAATTGGAACCATATCATTGAGAAAAGGATTAATGGAGGATGGAAAGCTTATTTTGGTCTTGAAAATAATTGTAAGTCAGCCAACCTGGTCATGTGGGATAAAATAAAGTTCCTCTTTGAAACTCGTCATCTCTGTTATATTATACGGTTGTGAAGTATGGGGGTGCAACATTTCTAGAGAATATTGGAGAAATATAGAGCAAATACAAAAGCGGTTTATAACTTATAACCTCAAAATTAAAAGCAGTACGCCTTATCCTATTCTCCTCATAGAAGTGGGTCTTTCCCCCATCGAGAGCATGGCTATGACTAGGATACCTGATGTACAAGCACAAGATAAATAACATGGAAAATGAAAAGACTTCTTAAAATTACTTTAAATTCAAGTCAAAACCAACTACGCCTCAAGCGGAGTTGGTGTAAATATACGATGGCTTGGTTAGACCATTGGGGCATTGATGAAAATGACACTTTACAGAATATCGATAATGTCAAAAATATTATTACCTTTAAGTTTAAAAAGAAATTGTGGTGTGAGAAAAATTTAGCGGTTAAGAGAAAACTAAGATACTATAAGGAGGTCATTAACCATAATTTGGAGATCAGAAATATCTCTCGATAATAACTAGTTCAAAGAAGAAAATTAATATAGCCGATATTAGAACGAAGTCCCATAAGCTTCATAGTGAAACAAGCATTGTTCTATTCCCCAAACTCCGTGGGAGGAAAGGGTTTTCCATATTTGTGAGTCTATGAGCGTTGAGGATGAAAATCACTTTCTCTTAGAGTGCCCTTCTTACACCTACATTAGATATGAGTTTCATAGTATTTGCTACAATACAAATCTTGCTAACCTCCTAACTTGACAAAACTATAGTGAGATTGGAAAGCTTCTTACCCAGCTTATTGAGCATAGAAACAAAAGTTTAAAGCAAACCAAGTAATAACCTTCTTAAGGTCCGATAGACCAAAGTTGGTCTCACGACGTTAATAATAATAATAATCATCATCATTATATAAATTCTTTATATTTTATTTCAATTTCTATTTATAAATGATAATTTTGTTAAATATCAAATATCATAACTTATGTATTACCCATGTAACAACATTTTAATATGTGTAAAAATTATTTAGATTTAATAATATTAAGTATTTTTTAAAAATGATTAACTATTAAATTATATAATAAATAAAAGCATAATCATAATTATAAAGTAATTCATTAATTTTAAAAAATCATAATAATCATTCATTAAAAATCATACACTCCTATAAATATTTAAACATCAACTTAATCATAATCATAATTCTAGCCTTTGTATTAGAAAAGATAATTCATAATTAATAAATAAAAGGAATAATACTACTTTGTAAACTCTTGTAATAATGAATTAATACATAAAAGGAAGAATACTACTTTGTAAACCCTTCTAATGATGAATTTGGAATTGGGATAAAACGATATCACTTTTCTCAATCCTTACCATGCATGTAATCCTCTATGGTTATGAGGTTGGCATGTTTTATGACTTTAAAATTAAAAATAGGGTTAGGTTGGCATGTGTTATGACTTTGAAATTAAAAACGTATCTTATTAATGTTAGGTTGGCATGTGTTAGGTTGGTATGTAATTTTTTTTTTAAAAAGGCACTATTTTAGTAAACAATACAAAAATATTTTGCACTTTTCTAAGGTGGTTTCTAATAAATTTTTGAGGAAAATTCTAATTCACAAAACAAAATAATAAAATTGATTTAAAATATTGGAATTCCTATCTTAAAAATATTTACGAATTCCTCGACATCAAAGATAACATTCAAACCCTTCTTACAACAAAAGAATTTTTCTCCTTAGAATCTACATAGATGTCATGGTTAAGCGCTTAGCAAATGGAAAAGCCAAAGACATTAAAGGCTACCAAGCAGAAATCTTAAAAATTGGGGGGCATGTCCTCATCCCACACATCCACAAACTCTTTAATCTAGCAAGGGTTCCCTACACCTTGGAATCACAGCCTCATTATTCCTATTTTCAATAGTGGCGATAAAAATAGCCCCTCTAATTATCAGACCATTATGGTTAGCCCTCTCCTAGCGAAGTTATACAGTATTATCTTAGAAAGAAATATCAACGAATAGCTAGAAATGGAAGGTAAGCGGGCTAAAGGCTAAGCAGGTTTTAGAAGGAATCATTCAACCACCGACCACCTTGTTACGCTTAGGATCATTGCATAGGAATGTCATAATAATACGTGTGACCTTTTTTGTTGCTTTGTGGACTTTAGGAAAGCTTTTGATATAGTGCCTAGAAATAACTCGTGGAATAGGCTAGAGGATCTTAATGTTCCCTTTGAGTTGAGAGCTTCCACGATAAGGTTATACAAAAATTTCATCGTCAAATTTAAGAATAATGAGAGGTGGTCAACGGATATAAACTTTAATATTGGAGTTAATCAAGGTTTCCCCCTCTCCCCTACCCTCTTTGGAATTTACATCGATAAACTAGAAAAATGTTTAGAAGAAGCAGGTTGTGCCGTCACGATCTTAGCTCGGATAGTCATCATCCTCCTTCTTTATGCTAATGGTATTTTTCTTATGGAAATGTGTCTCTTTGATCTCAATAAACAATTAAGAAATCTCAAATACTTCTGCTCTAACATGGGTATGAATGTTAACACCAACAAGACAAAAGTTATGATTATAAAATCTAAGAAAGACACCTATGCAAATTTTATTTATGATAATAGTAAACAAGAGGAAGTGACTTGTTAGAAATATCTTGGAATTGATATTCATCACAAGCTCAATTGGACCCATATCATTGAGAAAAGGATTAATGGAGAACGAAAAGCTTATTTTGGTCTTGAAAATAATTGTAAATGAGCCAACCTCGTCATGTGGGATAAAAAAAGGTTCCCTTTTGAAACTCTTGTCATCCATGTTATCTTATACGGTTGTGAAGTATGGGGGTGCAACACTTCTAGAGAATATTGGAGAAAGATTGAGCAAATCCAGAAGCGGCTTATAACTTATAACCTCAAAATTAAAAGAAATACGGAGGTTATCCTATTCTCCTCATAGAAGTGGGTCTTTCCCCCATCGAGAGCATGGCTATGACTAGGTACCTGATGTACAAGCACAAGATAAATAACATGGGAAATGAATGACTTCTAAATTTCTTTAAATTCAAGTCAAAACTAACTACGCCTCAAGCGGAGTTGGTGTAAAGATACAATGGCTTGGTTAGACCATTGGGGCACTAATGAAAATGGCACTTTACAGAATATCCATAATGTCAAAAATATTATTAGCTTTAAGTTTAAAAAGAAATTGTGGTGCGAGAAAAATTTAGCGGTTAGGAGAAAACTAAGATACTAGAATGAGGTCATTAACCCTAACTTGGAAGATCAGAAATATCTCTCGATAGTAACTAGTTCAAAGAAGAAAAATAATATAGCCAGGATTAGAACGAACTCCCATGAGCTTCCAAGAGAAACAGGGCATTGGTCTATTCCCAAAACTCTGTGGGAGGAAAGGGTTTTCCATCTTTGTGAGTCTATGAATGTTGAGGATGAAAATCATTTTCTCTTAGAGTGTTTTGCTTACACCTACATTAGATATGAGTTTCATATTATTTGCTACAATACAAACCTTGCTAACCTCCTAACTTGCCAAAAATATAGTGAGCTTGGAAAGCTTCGTACCAAGCTTTTTTAGCATAAAAACAAAAGTTTAAAGCAAACCAAGTAATTACCTTCTTAAGGTCCTATAGACCAAAGTTGGTCTCAGTAGACATTAATCATCATCATCATATATAAAGTTTTTATATTTTATTTCAATTTCTATTTATAAATGATAGTTTTGTTAAATATTAAATATCATAACTTATGTAACAACATTTTTAATATGTGTAAAAATGATTTAGATTTAATAATATTAATTATTTTTTCAAAATTATTAACTATAAAATTATATAATAAATAAAATCATAATCATAATTATAAAGTAGTCTATTAATTTTAAAAAGATCATAATAATTATTCATTAAAATTTATATACTCTATAAATCATACATTCCTATAAATATTTAAGCATCAACTTAATCATAATCATAATTCTAACCTTTTTTATTAAAAAAGATAATACATAATTATAATCATTCATTAAAAATCACATTCTAGAAATCATACACTCCTATAAGTATTTAGGCATTAACTTAATCTTAATCTTAATCATAATCATAATCATAATTCTAGACTTTGTATTAAAAATGATAATGCATAATTAATAAATAAAAGAAATAATACTACTTGTAAACTCTTGTAATAATTAATTAATACATGAAAGGAATAATACTACTTTGTAAACCCTTTTAATGATGAATTTGGAATCGGGATAAAAAAGGATATCAATTTTCCCAATCCTTACCATGCATGTAATCCTCTATAGTTATGAGGTTGGCATGTTTTATGACTTTAAAATTAAAAATAGGGTTTGGTTGGCATGTGTTATGACTTTAAAATTAAAACATAATCCTAACCCTATTTTTTGTATGGATATTTTATATGGATATTTGATGTCACCCACAAAAATATTTTAAAATATATATATATTCTATTAAAGCATTCGAGAGATAGGCTTAATCAAAAGAGGTTATCCTACATTGATGCCTAGCCCATTTCATGTGAAAAGACTTTGGGAAAATGAGTTTGATAAATGATTAGAATTTGAGACATGACATCACATTCTTCTTAATGAAAAGTACAAATTTAAAATTTAAATTAAATGATTAATTTTTAAAATGGTTTTAAATATATGAAAAAAAATTTATATTTAAATAAAAAACACCAGCAATTTCAAAATGGATCATTTTTCTATCGTCGTAAACAGAATGCCTTCATAGAAAAATAATGATTTTTAAAATAAGAATAACTAACAAGTTCGGCAGGGTTTAGGGTTCTGTTATAAGTTGGCAAACAATTCTTACTTTTTAACTGCGTGGTGTGCCAAAAAAAAAAAATCAAACTTCAACCCTAACGAGCTGCTGATGGATTGGCGGCTGAGAACTGCAACCTCTGAGCAGGCAAACAACCTACACAGTCACATAGAAATTTTCACATGGAACACACACCCCTGTTAGTTTTAAGATAATATAGAAGTATAATTTCTATTCGGTTTGTTCAATCAATATTATTAAAAAAATAACAATGCAGAGAAACAAAGAGAGAGAAATTTATGCTTGAAACCTTTCAAGGGAAGAAAATCCATCAACCTTCCTTACTCAAAGAAATAAAGAAATAGATCAAAATACATAATACATCATATATACAAGATAGAAGATAAATCCCATATAGTTTTTACTGTGCTAGTCTTCTCTGCCCATACACTTTCACCTTAAATCAGCTGACTTGAGTAAAAGTGAATAAATCTCTATTTATACAATATTATTAAGGCCAACTTTGCACATTTTAAGGAACTCACTTACATAATAATATGTGCATCCCCTCAAACTCATGTGTCATGTGTTAAGTTGTAGCAATTGAAAACACACTTAAGAGAACAAAGAAATCACATGAATGACATAGTTAAGATATTAAAAGATAATTTATTTAACCTAGTGTAAGGTATAGGACATTGTCCCTAGATATAGCATAATGAACTATATTTGCTAATTTTCTTGAAACTAGAATAAGCATGAAGACATAGTAAATGCACAGCATTTTGGCAGAAATCCTAATATCTCCTAATTAGTGCTCAGCAAAATATCACTAAGATATACAATACTTCATGAAGTATTCTGAAACTACAATGAGTAGATAATTGTTTCACTCATAAAGACATCACATGACAAATATTTCATAAAGTATTCTGAAACTGCAATCACTACATAATTGTTTCACTCATAAATATGACAATTCTGTTAGTAGTGGATTAAGGTTTCCTTTGGTCCTTTCATACTCCGAAGGATTTTACTGCATATCATAATATAGGATTTTACTGCGAGAGTCAATCAGATTTACGAACATATCGCTCTTGGTGATTTACCGGAGCAACCATTCGAAGTTCGAACAGACGGAGAAATCCCCTTCTGAGTAAAACCTTTAAAGGGACTCGAAGTGTGTTACACAGGAGGTGGGGGCGGAACTTCACCCTGTGATGCATTCTTCAAAATTGCTGAGATGAGCTGATTGTGTAACCAGATATTTTCAGGGCCCAGGATCGAGTAGCAACGACTGACAAACTCGGCTCTGGGCAATCTCCCGCTGAAGAACATAACGAGGTTTTCAGAATATTGTTTCGCTGCATTTGGACCAATCGTTTCGTCAATCTGTGCTTTCAATGCCACAGTGTCTATCCTCATTTCAAAATCGAAGTAACTGCCCTCTGTATAAAGACGCGGATTACAGTACTTGCTTACTTCCACTGTCAATGATATCAATCAAATGCCACTGTACAATGTTGAAAAGAAAAGCAAAGAAATTATAGTTAGATAACCTGTAGAACAAAATTCAGTCTCAAACAACAGCAATAGAATAAAATTGGCATCAAATTATAAACCTTTTCATTTGAAAAAAAAAAATAGTTCTGAAAATAGAGTTATACATTTTCAAAATCCGCATGGACAGCGTGCTATGGTGATGCCCAAACATCTCTCGGCGGATTGCTCAAAACCATGCTATTACTTCAAGTTTGTTATAGGCTTCTCTATAAACCATTAGTATTATGATGGGTTCTCAGGGCTAACTATGGCCACTTTTTAGTATGCATGATTTTCAAGGTATGGGTTATGAGCTGAAGTAATCTAGACAGCGAGAACAATGTAAAGGTCATCTTGTTAAGTTCAAGAATCCATCTTCTCATAGATTTTTCTGTGTAACTGGATTTATGATCTTAATCGCCTCACTTTGGAAGACTTTGTTAGAGTCGACATGTATTTGGTGTACCTCCAGAAAACAAAGGGCATTATCATGTACTCAACACACTCAGATATATTTTTTTTTAAGACCATGTCAGAATTTTTTCTTTTTAACACCAAGTCATGATACATATTTAACTGATAAAAGGATAAGTGGACTAGCTGTTACATTAGCTGAACAGAACACTCTACTACGACTTCATATACAATCTAGTGAGATGCACACCCTTTCATTCCCCCTTCAACCTGGGACTAAGCCTAATGGCTCTTATGTTCAAAATATGGGCAGAGACAAAACAAACTAGTTTCAAGCACAAAGGGCTGAACTACATATCTCATATTATCCAATTGTATATATATGCTACATGTTTGATGGTTTAATCCAATACCAACTAAATAACAGAATGTAACTAACACCAACTAACACACTTAACTAAGAGATTACTACTTCTAACACTCCCTTTTAATCTCAAGGGTTACATTCTTAATAACCATCTCTCTTAATTATGATACTGAAATGAAAAATTTCAGAAATGCAAATGCTTCGTGGTCTATTATTCACCCAATCTTACAAACACTTAACAAAAAATTCAAAAACTAAATTAGCTTCAGATTAGGCTACTTAGGCCTATTTGTTTCATCTTCATCTTCAAAAATAGGATGTTCGCCTAGATCTCAAATTTAATGTTGTTGTTTTCCTCCTACATTGCTTTCAATAGTATCCTCAGTCAACTGTTATTTGTGGTTGACTGTCTTCTTTGTCTCATTGTGTCTCAACTCAAAAATATTCCTCAAACACTTCCACAATTCTTATATCTCAATGTTCAACTCTATTCCTTGCAAGTGCATGTTGCTTAACTTCATTTTGTGTTGCATTTTTACAATGTTAATTTCAACTTCTTGAAAAATAATGTTTTCAGATTATTTATCTGTTGCAATATCCTTATTCATGTCTTCACAAGTCCTTGGATTTTCTAGCCATTCTTCTAGCATTCTCAACTCTTCATCATAATCTGTTAGCGCTACATCCAAGTGTTGTTTTTCTCTCATAGAATTTTTAGTTCCAAAAACATGAGATTAGTTGGTCTCAGTTGATGCCATCTTTTCCTTGTGCTCGAAACACTCTACAAAATCTTCATCTTGTTTCTCATCTTCATCTTGTTTCCATTCATACACTGCTAAATTGTCATGAGCAATCTCATTTGCTTGGTTCACCAAGTTAATGTTGTCATCAAAATATGATGTTGGATTTAACAAAGTTTCTTCACCATCATCACACGCTGCTACAATCACAGCTTTACCAACAACTTCATCATCTACTGGTGTATCTACGCAGTGGGATTTACCTTCCTCTTCATGTTGTGTGGCACACACAAGGTCTTCAATATTCTTCTCCTCTACTTTATTAAGGAGTTCTTCTACTTTCTTGTCTTAGTCTTCTTTCTCTTTCTTTCCTTCAAACATAAAAGCTTATTCTAATGTACAAATATGGTGCAAAGTATTCATGTTTCTTCTCTTTTTATGTTACCTCATCTCTAGAGCATCCCAAAGAACTTTTTGCACTAACAACTTGATGAAATTTATAGAAAACACTATTAAAAACACTTTCATCAAAGTGCATTTTTTCTCTTATCACGGGATCTATAAAATCTTCTTAAACAAAATGCCATAATTTTACTAAACAAAGCAAATCTTCCATTTTATTTTCCCAAATTTCATAATTCATATCTAAGAAAAATGGCAAAATGGGCATTGATATTTGGGAAGGTTCCTTTTTTGAAATATGGGGACTTTGACATCCTAGATGAAAAGCATTTCCCAAAGCTGAAATCGACTGCCTATATAAAGACGAAGATAAACCCGGATGGCATAGAGCATCTAGTTGCCCGTGTGGGAACGCAAGATTCATCATTTAGGAATCGTAACCCTACTTGATGTCCCACACTTTGGACAAGGGTAACATATATCAACATGTACTCGGTTCCTTCTAAGTCATTTACATGGCGGATATTTGTGGCTAGATAAGCCTACAAAATCATGGATGAGGTGATCTAATTGGTCTGGGGTCTCCTGAAAAGAGGGGAAGATCCAATCAAGGCGATGGCACATGTTTCAGTGGAGGAAATCTACAAGAAGTACAACACTCGTAGAGGGGGTGGACGTAGGGTGCAATTTACTACACAGATACTCGCATGCAAACTACTACACAAATGCAGAAAGGATGAATTCGCAATGGGCGTGGTAGTAGCTGTTGATCAATGCAATAAAGGCCAAGTGTTTGTATGGTTGGCCTACATGCGACTCAATTTTTTCCAAGACTTTCTCGATGCCCAAGACAAGGCCACACCCTTTCACTACAGTTGGGTATTGCTGTTGATTTCCATTGTGGTATGGGAACTGAAGGTTGGAGGCAGAAAATAAACAAAGATAATGTAGAATGATCTACGACTCTTCAATCTTTATTCATAAACCAAGATCAACTGATGTAATACAAACAATAATGTAATGTGTATTTAAACACTTATGGAAAACCCTAAAAGCTCTAACCTAGCTTTTGCATGCATGCAAAGCATGCTCTTGCATTTATTAATTGAACTTCTAAATAGTAACTCAAGTAAAAGCTAAAGCTAACTGAAGTAATTACTATTTCTAACACTTCCTCTTAATTACTACTGCTGACTACTGCAGCTTTTACAATGCCTAAATTATTTCTATGAATTTCAAAAATATCTTTTGCTAATGGCTTTGTGAATATGTCAGCCAATTGGTCAATCGATTTACAATGCTCAACATGAAATTCACCATTGTTCACAAGTTCTCTTATGAAGTGATATCTGGTATCAATGTGCTTGCTTTTCTCATGAAAAACATGGTTCTTGGATAAAACGATTGCTGAATTGTTGTCACAATAAACTGTGGTTGGTCCTTCTTGTTTCTGTTGAAGGCCTTCTAAAACTCTGCGTAACCAGACTGCTTGACATGCTGCTAATGTCGCTGCTACATACTCTGCTTCTGCTAATGAAAGTATCACAATGGGCTACTTCTTGGATGCCCATGAAATCACACCTGATCCAAGATGAAAAACATGACCGAAAGTGCTCTTCCTGTCATCCAAAATTCCTGCAAAATCACTGTAAGTGAAACCTGTCAAAACATCATACTCAGTGCTTGAGTATAAAATTCCATAGCTTGAAGTCCCTGCAACATATCGTAAGATCCTTTTTCCAACTTGCCAATGCGAGTCTTTGGGAGACTCCATGAACCTCGAAATCAAGTTGACAGCAAACATAATATCAGGTCTCGTAGCTATGACATACATGAGACTTCCTACAAGTCTCTTAAACATTGTTGGATCTACATTGGGACTGTCATCTTTTTTACTCAACTTTGTACCTGTTTCCACTGGTGTAAGTGTTGTTTTGCAATTAAGCATTCTGAATCGCTTAAGAACTTCATTAGCATATTTATGTTGAGAGATAAATATACCTTTTTCTGATTGTTCTACTTCTAAGCCAAGAAAGAACCTCATTAATCCAAGGTCTGTCATCTTGAACTCTTTCTTCATAGCTGCCTTGAACTCATCTACTGAGAGGCCACCTGTAAAAATTATATCATCAACATACAAACAAACTATTAAAATCTGTCCTTGTTGATTTACCTTTGTGTAAAGTGTTGGTTCGCTGCTGCTTCTGCTAAAACCATTTTTGATCAGATAAGAATCAATTCTGCTGTACCAAGCTCTTGGAGCTTGCTTGAGCCCATATAGAGCTATCTTCAACTTGTAAACTTTCTCTTCATGTTCTTTTATTTCATACCCATGTGGCTGCTCCACATAAAATTCTTCTTCAAGAATTCCATTCAAGAATGCCGACTTGACATCCATTTGATACACTTTCCACTTTTTTTGTGCTGCAATTGCTAGGACTGCTCTTACTGTGTCCAATCTTGCCACTGGTGCAAAAGTTTCTCCGAAATCAATTCCTTGTTGTTGTGAGAAACCCTTTGCTACTAACCTTGCCTTGTACCTATCAATCTCACCTTTTTCATTGAGTTTGGTTTTATAAACCCACTTCACACCAATGGGTTTCTTATTATTTGGCAAGTCAACTACATCCCATGTATCATTTCTCTCAATGGAATCTATCTCTTCGTCCATAGCATTTACCCAATGCTCTTGTTTTACAGCCTCTTCATAAAACATAGGTTCACTAGCAATAAAAACATAATTGGTATTTGCATCCAATTCATCATAAATATCTGTCAATTTTCTAGTCTTTTTATTACTGTGATCAGATTCATTACCTGATTGTGGACTTGATGCTTCACCTCGAATTGAGTTTGTAGGTGTTCTTTCTCGAGTATTTTCTACTAGTGAAGATGCTACTCGACCTTGTTGTCCAATCAGCTCCTCATCTTCTCCATCTTCTGGTTGGGGTATTGCATCTCCCACACCCTTGTCTATGGTTCCATTCCATGACTCTTCCTCCTTGAACAAAACATCTCTGCTGAGGATAACCTTTTTGGTAATAGGTTTATATAGCTTGTAGGCTTTAGTTTGTTCACCGTATCCAAGAAATATACATTTATCAATCCTGTCATCTAGCTTTTTTCTTAGCTATTTAGGAACATGAACATAAGCAACACAACCAAATATTCTGAAATGAGAAACATTACAACTCATACCTGACCATGCTTCCTCTGGTACTCTGTTCTTCACAATTTTGGTGGGAGATCTGTTCATCACATGAACAACACAAGCCACTGCGTCTCCCCAAAATTCATGGGACAAATTTCTTCCTTTCATCATGCTCCTTGCCATATTCATGATGGTTATATTCTTGCATTCTGCAATACCATTTTGCTGAGGTGTATATCTTGTAGTGAATTTCCTCTTGATTCCATGATGTTTGCAGTAATCATGAAATTCCTTTAACTCATACTCTCCCGCTCCATCTGATCTCAATACTTTGAGTTGATAACCACTCTGTTTTTCAAACAGAGCCCTAAATTCCTTAAACTTGCCAAAAGTTTTAGACTTGTGACGAAGGAAATACACCCAAGTTTTTCTACTGAAATCATCAATAAATGTAAGAAAATAATAGCTTCCACCAATCGATTGAGTTTGCATTGGTCCAACCGGATCAGTATGAATAAGTTCTAAAGGTGCATGTGCACTTCGAGACATACCTTTAGGAAAGCTATCCCTCTGCTTATTTGCAATGATGTAACACTCACAACTACTTTTTGGCTCCTTCATAGGGGGTAATCCCTTTACCATCTCTTTCTGCTGCAAAAACTTGAGACCACCAAAGTGAAGATGTCCATATCTAAAATGCCATAACCAATAATCATCCATGCAAGTGGCTTTTTGAGCAAAAGAGGTTACCTTGCTGCTGCAATTCGTGACTAGTGGATACATCTTGTTCCTAGTCATTTGTATTTTGATGATCAACTATCGATTTGGGGGTTTGTCATAAATTTCACAGTCTGATCCATCAAAGACAAGTCTGTATTTCTTTTTAGTGAGTTTCCCAATGTTGAGCAGATTATGCTTCAATCTTGGAGCATAATATACATATGTAATTGTCTTTTGCTGGCCTTGTTTGGTCATAATGTTGACCACTCCTTTTCCAAGAACTAGAACTACCTCATCTGTGCCAACTTTGACCTCTGTCCTCACTAACTCATCTAGGTCTGCAATTAGACCTCTATCACCTGTCATATGGCTATTAGAGCCACTATCTAAAATCCAAAGTCTCTTTGGGATTTCGTGTGCAGCATGACATGTAAGCAATAACATATCATCTTTATCATCATAGGTATTAGTCACATTAGCATTATGATTTGCTTGATCAGCCTTTTTCTTTCTGCATTCATGAGCATAATGCCCAAATTTATTACAATAATAACACTTAATATTAGATTTATCTAACCTTTTTTTGTCGCAGTTACTGCTTTCATGGTTATGATGGTGATCTTGATCTTCATTGCCATTACTACGGCCACTTCTGCCTCGTCCTCTTGATCCTCCTCTTCCTCTGCCTCTTGAGAATGAGACATGTGCTTTGAAAGCATTCTCCAGAGAGGATTCTTCATTCCTGCTGATTCTGGATTCGTATGAAAGTAGAGATCCGGTCAACTCGTCTATAGAGAGATTACTCAGATCCTTTGCTTCTTCAATCGCTGAAACTTTCGACTCAAATTTGTGGGGTAGGGATCTCAGAACCCTTTCAACCACCCGTTGATCTTCAATCTTTTCACCATAGGTATTCAGCTAATTAACAATCCCCATGACTTTGGTCATGAAAGAATCTACTGAGTCTGATTCTTTCATCTTCAGATCTTCAAAGTCTCTTCTTAGGTTTTGGAGTGTAGTTGTTTGTACCTTACCAGCACCCTAATAACTGGTCGCCAAGATATCCCATGCTACTTTGGCATGTAAAGAGGCTGATATCTTTGGAAATACGTTGTTATCCAAAGCGTTCATTATGTGATACAGTGCCTTTGCATCCTTATTTTTGTGCGCTCGCAAGACATCCTTTTCTGCATTTGAAAGGGCTTGAAAAGCTGCGTCATCTGCAGGTTTGGAATAGCCATGCACAACATATTCCCACGCATCTTCTGACCTGAGATAAACCGCCATCCTCGTGGCCCAGACATCATAGTACTTTTTCCCTGTAAGAGGAGAAATATGAGATTGATTGTTGCTGCTAGAAGCCATAGACACTGTGGAGCCTTTCACTGGCTTTTTCAAAATAATCTCCTTCCTATTTTTCAAATAATTCTCCCTCTTAAACAAGATTTAAAAAATATCTTCTTTTTTTGTAAAAAGAAAAATTTGTACTCAAAGAATCTTGTAAAAGATAACAACTTCGTGAAAGTAAAAAAAAAATCACTCTCATGAAATAATCAAGAAAATATCTTTCTCAAAAAAAAGATCTTCTTCTCTTGCCCTAATTTCCACAGGTCTTCACTAACTACTGTGCGTTGGCCTTTAGGGAGGCCACGGTAATTCCTAATTTTTTTGCCTCGTAAGTCCCTAAACTACCGTGCTTTGGACTATAGGGAGGGCGCGGTAATTCCAAAAAAAAAAAAAAAATTGTGTGGAAATTTATGCTACCAATTTTATCTTCTCCTAAGCACTGATACCAAACTGAAGGTTGGAGGCAAAAAATAGACAAAGATAATGCGGAATGAGCTACGGCTCTTCAATCTTTATTCATAAACCAAGATCAACTGATGTAATACAAACAATAATGTAATGTGTATTTAAACACTTATTGAAAACCCTAAAATCTCTAACCTAGCCTTTGCATGCATGCAAAGCATGATGTTGCATTTATTAATTGAAATTCTAAATAGTAACTCAAGTAAAAGCTAAAGCTAACTGAAGTAATTACTATTTCTAACAGGAACCACCACCACATTATACTTATGAATTCCCCACACCTAAAGACTTAGTCGCAACAAAGTTCCTCGTATTCCATCGGAAACCAGAGCGTGATTACCAAGTGGATGTTGAAACTGCCTTTCATATGTGGTATACGATGAAGCTCAATGCCACAGTCGAGTCCTTCTGCGTTCCGCATCAGATTGTGGATCGCTACAATGATAAAGTTATCTTTGAGGTCGATTTTCATAATCTTCTAATTCTTCTGGGCACCGACTCAAAGAAAGAGTATGTATTTCCCTTTTGCATTATTGTTGAGGATGTCAAGTAGGCCATGCACAATGGCCACCATATTTGTAGTTTCTATGTGATTCTCATATTGAAATTCTGGAAGAAGTCGACATAAAATCATATACCAAGAAGGGAGAAGCTAGAAGCTCTAATCCACCTAGGCAATATCCACACCTGTTTGAGAAGAGGAAGATAGAAAATCAGCACCATTAGTAGGCTGAGGGTTCTCAAAAAAATATGCGCACTTCCCCTTCCCCCCACCTAAATAATAGCATGAGAATGAGTAGGAGGAGGAAGTTAATGATCTACCACTTCTTGGATAGTTTCCTTGCTCGCAGTTGTTGGTGTCTTCTCGCCGTAATATATTCCAATAGTTCAACGAGACACATGAGCAGAGAGAGGAACAAGCACATGAGCAAGATATGGGTCCATGGGAAGAACATATGTCATAACAAGAATAGATACTGGAGGGGGAGAAAGCAAGCCCACGAGAATGTGGACGGATGAGAGCCACTGAAACCCCAAGAGCAGGAGTGGGATCCTAATCATACCACACATCAGAAGCCACTTTCACCCAATAGTTTAGAAAAACTAAAGGAAGATGAAGAAGAAACAGTTGCCGAGATAATCCATCATCTTAAGTCAAACCTAGAGGTTGCAAAAAAATTTCAGAAAGATAATCATGACCACCTTCAAAAACCTTGCCCCAGAAATAGAGATGGTGTAAACATCTAGTACTATCGAGTTGATCCATGGTATGAAAGTGTAAAAGTAGGCTACTCATGCCTCTCAGTGGAGTTGAGTTGAACCCAATTGCCATTACTGCAGTACAACCGCAAGCTAACTTAGATACACAATTGCTACCTTACAATGAATTGAACGTGAGCAAAGTCCCCACTCCAAAATTGCAGTACTTTGTTTTAGATTTTTTTGTAGAACTGGGGGATAGGCCCACAAAGCTAAGTCAATCTTATGCTGGGATCAAAGAATTCCACAAAGAAGAATTCCATGTATGCAAACAAATGGAAGTTGAGCTCGACAAAGCATATCAATCCCTCTCCGGCCCTAGTCATCCAACTCTTGCCTCACTACAACCAACCCATAAAATCACAAAGAGTGTGCAAATAGTAGTTTTGCTTTAGTAGGAAACTACTGATACAGGAGCATCGGGGCCTAGGAAGAATAGTCGAAGTTGATGGACAAGAGAATTTGACCAGAGGGGATTTTCGACGACCACTAGTGCGAATAAGACTAGCTTTCGAAGCCAAGAAATTGAGCAGAAGTTGTCGATATGCAATCGACAGGAGTAAGAGGTTGAGAGTCAACAAGTCTGATGTCGACAGATGAAAAGTTTGCAGTGGAAGAGGTCGGGTGTCGATGAGCTATCGAACAGCGACACCAATAGGTTGCGTCGAAATCCAAGCATGGAGGATGGGGCAGACTGGCAGCTATAGAAGCGAAGCAAAGTCGACAAGTAAGGTTGAAAGGTGAAAAAGTGGAGTATGGTCAAAGCCGGAGGTGGGGCCGATAACTGTAGTAGAGTCAAAGTTCTGCATAAGTGAAGGAGGAGTACTTAGTAGCCGTTGGAGGTTGTTGAGGAAGTTATGAGAAGTTATGAAGGTGGTTGGGATCATGACATATGTCACCACAGGAAGAGGTTGTGCAGCACGACAGAGGGCACTAACAACTGTAGGTCTACATGATCTATATGATTCAGCGGATAGAGGAAGAGTGTCTCAGGGAGCAGAGTAGACCTCGGGAAGAGAAGCAGCAGAGTAGAAGAGCAGTGCGAAGGTAGAGAACAGGGGATCTGATCCATAGCTCATCGTTTAGCAGGGAACCACGAGAGGGAGAAGATCGCACACATCCGAGAACACACTTAGAGACAGATTTTCAATTCTGTATATTGTAATAGGCTAGGACGACTAGTTGGATAGTTTAGTTTGTATTTTCACATTGTAATATTTAGTTAGATTTAATAGAAGCCAGCTTTTGGCATTCAGTTCACATCTAGTTTGTGTAAGCACCCGTGTATTGTTGTGTGTATTGTTAAGCAAGAGGGTCTTACGGACCTGCCTTGTGCCAATTGGTATGAGAGCCAAAACATCCTGTGACCAGAAGAGACAGCGATACCAACCTAACTAGCGCCAGTTGGTATCAGAGCAGGAAGAACCTGCATGTGCGTGAACAAATCTACATGTGGTTAGGTAGAGTTGTGCACAGTTGTTAAGTCCGGTTGCGATTGGAGGAGTGAATATTTCAGCTGAGGTTGAAAAATGGCTCAAAGATGCATTAATGTCCGAGGTGTAGGATGAAAAGCACGTAGCACAGCAATTACAATTGATCTGTAAATGTTCAATGAGTGCATGCGAACAATGCAAAGCTTGAGGAGTGAAGTCGGAGCGATCAAAGAGATCCAAATATGTGGATTCATTCCTGATGCGTTAGACCATAGCGATGAGGAAGTCGAGGAAATGGGAGCACGGGAAGCTGTCGAGGAAGAACCAGAGGACAAAATGATCAAGCTATTGTCAGAGATGAGAGGTCAGACAAAGATGGATGTACCTACCTACTCAAGAAGTCTGGACTCAGAAGACTTGATCGACTAGTTCAGATAAATCGAGAAATACTTTGACATAGACTAGATCGAGGATCCTAAACAGGTTAAGACTGCATGTCTGAGGTTGAAGGGCCATGCCTCATTGTGGTGGGATAATGTGTAGGTTGATAGAGTCAAGAAAGGAAAGGAGAAAATAAAGTCTTGGGACAGGATGGTTACCAAGCTGAAAGGGAAGTTATTTCCCAACGACTATGTAATATCCTTGTTCAGGAAGTTGCAAAACTTTCGACAAAAAGAGATGACCATGAAGGAGTATACGGAAGAGTTCTACAGATTGTTGATTTGGTTGGGTCAGACCGACGAATGAGAAGAAGTTGTCGGGAGATATGTAAATGGCTTGAAGTATTCCATACAGGACGAGTTGAGTTTGTCGAGGTTCAGATCGGTCGGTGAAGCCTACCATTTATCTATGAAGGCAGAAGAGAAACTATCGAGGAAATCTGCATCAACAAGAGGCAGGATGACTCATCGGGGTGCGAAGCCTGTTTCCGCGAAGGACCAAAGTAGCAGAACCAGGAGAGAATTCGTCAAAGACAATCGACATGCAGAAGGGATAGCAACTCGAGAGAAAACATGGGGAAACCGACGTGATGGTCGAGAGACCCGCGGTCGGGGTGGCTATGGTCAAACTGGTCCGACAGAAAAGAAAGGAGCTGACAGACCAGCTGTAGTTTGTTCTAAGTGTCGTAATGTGGGACACAAATCCTATGAATTCCCAGAGAATCTACACACAGCGGATGAGTCGAAGCCCAGACGTCGAAGAGATGAGAAAGTTGACGAGAGGACGAAATTGGAATCCAATAGTGGCAAAGAGGGTATAGAAAAAGGTCAAACTATGACAGCCAGAAGAACGCTGGTTCAGGACGAACGACGCAACAAGAAGGAGCCGACACAACGAAAGGCTATCTTTAGAACTACAGTTCTCATCATCAACAGGTATTGCAAGACTATAGTCGATGGTGGTAGTACAGAGAATCTTATGTCGAACAAAGGTCATCGACAAGTTGGGTTTGAGATGTCGGGAACACCCAAATCCATACAAAATATCATGGTTTCAAAAAGGACATCATGTCAAGGTAACCAGACAGTTGCTGATTAACTTCAAGGTTGGGAAGCTTGAAGACAGGGTACTGTGCGATGTAATTCCAATGGACGCATGTCATCTGTTGTTAGGGAGACCATGGAAATATGATCGGAAGATGATCTATGATGGTCGAGCCAACACAGTCATAGTGTGGAAAAATGGCATGCGGAGGATGCTAAAGTTGAAGTAGGAGGACCAAGCCGACTGCAAGTAGGGCGAGAGAAACTATTGGGAGAAGCGAGTGCTGATGTGCTCACCCAAAGAATTCCTCGCAGAGGAGGAGAAAAAGTCGAGATGTTTCACCATCATTCTGAAAAAACCATGTGTCGAGAGGTCGACAATGGATAGAATTCCGGTCGAAGTCGAAGAGATGCTCGACGAGTTTAGGATCATAGTGGTCGACGAGACACCGACGGGATTGCCACCAATGAGAGGCATATCCCATCAGATCGGCTTTATTCCAGGATCGAGTTTTCCAAACAAGGAACCTCATAGAATGACTCTAGCAGAGGTTCAGGAACTCAAACGACAGGTCCAAGAGTTGTTGGACAGAGGGTTGATCAAAGAGAGTCTAAGCCCGTGTATGGTACCAGCAGTACTAGCACCGAAGAAGGGCGGAGAGTGGAGGATGTGTACAGACTCCAGAGCCATCAACAAGATCATGATCAAGTACAGGTTTCCATTGCCAAGAATGGATGACTTGATGGATTGCTTGAGTGGAGTGAGATACTTCACCAAGACCGACCTAAAGAGTGGATATCACCAGATCAAGATCAGAGAGGGTGATGAATGGAAGACAACATTCAAGATGAAGGAAGGGTTGTATGAGTGGTTAGTCATGCCATTCGAATTGACTAATGCACCCAGTACATTCATGCGATTGATGAATGAAGTACTGAAGCCATTCTTGGGAAAGTTCGTCATAGTGTACCTAGACAACATCATGATATTTAGTCGAACCAAGATCGAACACTTGGATCACATTCGACAGGTATTGCAGAAGTTGCAAGAAGAGAAGCTGATAGTGAACCTCCAAAAATGTTTCTTCATGAAGGAAGAACTTGTGTACTTGGGATTTGTAATCTCGGGTAAAGGGTTAGTGATGGACCCAAGGAAGGTGAAGGAAATATTGGATTGGCCAGAACTGATAAGCACGACAGGAGTGTGAAGTTTCCATGGACTTGCTAGTTTCTATAGGAAGTTCATTAGAGGATTCAGTCGTATATGTGCACCATTGATCGAGTGCATGAAGAAAGGGGAGTTTAAGTGGAGAGAAGCTGCCCAGAAATATTTCGACAAGTTGAAGGAAGAGGTGACTGAGATCCCAGTGTTAGTGCTCCTAGATTTCGACAAAGTTTTCCAAGTTGATTGCGACACAAGTGGAATGGAAATTGGAATAGTGTTGAGCCAGGAGGGCCGACCAATTTCATTCTTCAGTGAGAAGTTGGATGATGCGAAGCGGAAATATTTGGTCTACGACCAGGATTTCTATGATATTGTCCAAGCATTGAAGAAGTGGAGGCATTATTTGTTTCCTAAGGAATTTGTGTTGTACACAGATCACCAAGCACTGAGGTACTTGAATACTCAGTCGAATTTGAATCAGCAGCACATGAAGTTGCTCTAATTCGTGCAAGGATATACCTTCATGTTGCAACATAAGTCGGGAAAGTCAAACAAGGTTGCTGATGCATTGAGTCGAAGAGTTGCATTGTTGAACATGATGACAGTTCAGGAAACATGAATAGAGTCGATGAAGTCAGAGTATGAGACCGATGAGGATTTTGAAAAAGCATGGAAGGCAAGTAGTGAACCATGGAGTGTCGACAGGATGCCATAATTGGATTATTTCATCCAAGAAGGATACCTATTCAAGGGACAACAGTTGTGTATTCCCATAGGATCCGTAAGAGAGAACCTAATTCGAGAGCTGCACAGTGGCGGATTAGCAGATCATTTTGGCAACGACAAGACCAAGGCGATGGTCGAAGAGAAATATTATTGGCTAGGAATGACGACAGATGTGGGAAGGTGGGTATGGCAGTGTCGAGTTTGTGAGCTGGCAAAGGGAAGAAGCCAGAATACGGGGTTGTATACACCATTACCAGTTCCAAATACCCCATGGGAGCACCTGAGCATAGATTTTGTGTTAGGATTGTTGAAGACGCAGCAAGTGAATGACTCAATCTTTGTTGTAGTCGACATATTTTCAAATATGGAACACTTTATTCTATGTCAGAAGGAAAGTGATGACAGAGGCATTGTTGTACTCTTCTTCAAGGAGATAGTCAGATTGCATGGGTTGCCAAAGAGTATAATGTCGGATAGAGATACCAAGTTTATTGGACATTTCTGGAGAACCCTATGGAAGAAACTGGACTTTTAGCTCAGCATATCATCCACAAATAGATGGAAAGACCGAGGTAGTGAACATAAGTTTGGAAAATCTTCTGATATGTTTGACGACCAGCAAACCCAAGTAGTGGGAGAACGTGTTGGCGCAAGCAAAATTCGCATACAACAATTCTGTGAATTGGTCGATAGGTATCCTCCCATTCTAGATTTTTCAAGGACGAAACCCACATGGAGTGGTGGATTTGGTCAGGATACCGACAGAGATTAGGAAGAGTGCGGATGCAGAAACATTCACGAAGCATATGAAAGAAGTACATGAAGATGTGTGAAAGCGCATTGAAAATAGCAACGGGGCATACAAGTTGAGAGACGACAGAAATAAAAGGCTACAGTCGTTCAACGAAGGAGACTTAGTCTATACACACTTGCGGAAGGAGAGATTTCCGACAGGGACCTATAACAAGCTGAAGCTGAAGAAGATTGGACCATGTAATATTTTGAAGAAGATTTCGGACAAGATTATGTGTTGGAGCTGCCGAAGGACTTGAGCATATCACCTACATTCAATGTCTCATATTTGTACAAGTTCGAAGAAGGTTCAACCAACAGCAGCGCGGAAGTGTCGAACATCGACTAGACGGTGCAGATTCCAGGTCGACATGACAAAGAGGAAATCGCTGAAGTGATCGAAGAACGCAAAGTCGGGAGGACGCGGAGTTCACGAAAGAAATAATTCTTAGTCCGGTGGAAGGATGATGAGTTGCAGGAGGAGACATGGATTTACGAAGGAGAATACCGGAGACTCCCCAGGTGAAACAGTCGAAGTTGATCGATAAGAGAAGTCGACCATGGGGGATTGCCGATGACCACTAGTGTGAACTAAGATTGGTTGTCGAAGCCAAGAAGTCAAGTAGAATCTATCGATATGCGGTTGACATGAGTAAGAGGTCGAGAGTCAACAAGTCTGATGTCGACAGATGACAGGTTTGCAGCGGAAGAGGTTGGGTGTCAACGAGTTGTCGAACAGCAAAAACCGACAGGTTGCGGTGGAATCCAAGCATGGAGGATGGGGCAGACTGGCATCCATAGAAGCGAAGCAAATTCGACAACTAAGTTCGAAAGGTGACGAAGTGTAGTATGGTCAAAGAAGGAGGTGGGGCGGACAAATGTAACAAAGTCAGAGTTGTGCATAAGTGAAGGAGGAGTACTTAGGAGCCGTTGGAGGTTTTTGAGGAATTTATGAGCAGTTATGAAGGTGGATGGGATCATGACAGATGTCACCATAGGCAGAGGTTGTGTAGCACAATAGAGGGCACTGACAACTGCAGGTCTGCAGGATCTAGAGGATTCGGCGAACAGAGGAAGAGTGTCTCGGGGAACGGAGTAGACCTCAGGAAGAGTAGCAGCAGAGTAGAAGAGGAGTGTGAAGGCACAGAACATGGGATCCGATCCATAGCTCATCGTTCAGCAGAGAACCACGAGAGGGAGAAGATCGCACACAGCCGAGAACACACTTAGAGACAGATTTTCAATTTTGTATATTGTAATAGGCTAAGGCCGACTGGTTGGATAGTTTACTTTGTATTTGCACATTGTAATATTGATTCAGATTTAATAGAAGCCAGCTTCTGGCGTTCAGTTCACATCCAGTCTGTGTGATCACCTGTGTGTTGTTGTGTTTATTGTTAGGCAAGAGGGTCCGACCAACCTTCTTTGCGCCAACTATTGAACTGAGGGATGAGATTAATCCTAAACCATCACCAGAGGAATTCGCTTTGTCCCAGAAGATAGCTGAGGATACACAAGCACTCTATCAAACTAGGAAAGCCATCATGACATTAGACAACACATCAGGAACTGGGATGAGTCAATCTCTGTGAAAGAAACAACACATGGCTCATTTTCCAATGTCTGCAAGGAAAACAGTTATGGTCGCCATTTGTATATTCACAAAGAATATTTCATCCATTAGAATAGAGAAGCAACCATTGCAGCCGTAGTGGTTGAAGCACAAGAGAAAGCGCAACAACATTTTGATAACCTGTCAGAGAGACCTTAGGCCCGTGTTTCTCTATTTCTTCTAGTGGAAGCGGAAGCAAAACCAGATATTGGACAGACTAATGTTGAATATGTTGAAACCTTAACAATGTGTCTCCACGATACCACTCCAGAATTCTAGCTAATGCAGAGTAGTTTTCACATTAGTGATCTACGCACTCGCCTTCCTTTAGTTGTAGCTTTGGAACCATGACACCTGTGGATCAAGGCTAGCCACATCTTAGTGTTGGGGTCCTATTGGTTCTAAATCTTTGGTTAGTTACTACACACTGAGCCAACCAATGCCAGATTGGGTTGCGCTA
This sequence comes from Larix kaempferi, assembly GCA_027924585.1. Taxonomy (NCBI): domain Eukaryota; kingdom Viridiplantae; phylum Streptophyta; class Pinopsida; order Pinales; family Pinaceae; genus Larix; species Larix kaempferi. Next base: position 948,713 of record BSBM01001364.1, read on the forward strand.
AAAAAAAATCAGTTTCTAGCTACACCCAAATAACAACTTTTAGGTTTTTGATACTCCAACCTATATAAGGAGAAATTTTGTAAAGGATATGATGATGATGTTGTTGTGGGTTTTGTTATTAGTATTTGGTTGTCAGTTGTTGGGCCTGGCCCAAGTGGGGCATTTTGAGGAAGAAGAAGTTTTGGAACTGTGAAGCTGAGCGCAGTTTAGCTAAAGTATTTTTGGTACAAGTTTTGGGATGCTACAAAGGTGCGCACAGCGCAACGTCAGAAGAGCTGCGAATATCAGTGCTGCGAGGAGGCAGTGCCGCGATGTGTCCAATCTACAGAGATCCAGCAAGGCAGAGTGTTGTACGGAAGATGGCACGTGTTCTAGTTAGACCATCGGCGGTCTATTTTTGGTAAAGATGCTCTAGGAGTGCTAAGCGAAGGGCCAAATAAAATCAGGAAGAAAGCGACTGGTTGCACACGCAAGAGATACCACTACTTGAATCAGTCACACAAGATCGTTAGAGGAAGAACAGCTCGGTGAAAGCGACCTGTTGGTACACATGCGACAGGAAGGACGATAGCGACGTGGGCATGCATTGGAGGCAGGCCACAACAAAATATTCGCTACCAAAAGTCGGCAAGATCAATGAGCTGGAAACTCTAACAGTTTTGTAAACCTAAGGGTTTTTTCCTATGGATTGTAAAGGCATGACCTACGGGCATGATCTATAAATAAGGAATTTTTGTATGGGAAAGGGTTAACTCTTAATTTTGGTTAAGCTTTGAATATTGTTGAATCTTTTAAGCTTAGTGCTATTGTAAAGTCTCTGCAAGTTGAGTTCCCAGAGATCTAGTTGAAAGAGAAGAGAGTCTGCAGCTGAGTGTGCAAACAAAGAACTGTTGTACCCTTCCCAAAGACTAATATAACAACAGTTCTTGTGGACGTAGCCTCCATCCAGGGGGTTAACCACATTAAATACTATGCAGTCTGATTGTTTTTTTTTTGCATTTGCTTATTTGCCTACTTCAAATGTCTAGATTCTCATTTATAAGTTGTATGTTAATGCTTTTATATGTATTTTCCATAGAGGAAAGATGGGAATAATATGTTAAGTCTTACATGAATAGATGAATGATGAATGCGCAGTATTATAAGTTGGTGGGAGTATCGGTTTATTAAATAATCACAAGTATACATAACGTTCATATTGTATAACCTTTCATCACGCGGCACTGGGTGCTCGCAAGAGTGAATGTTTTGTCTACTTGCATTTGTTAGAAGGCTAATTAATCTAAGGCAGTAGATGACTGAACGTGTGTTAGAGTAAAATCTCTATTATTGGTTAATTTTGGAGAAGAAAGTGTATAACTCTGTTGCATTGTCCTATTAATTGTATCCTTCCTGAACTGCGTAGCCCTTTGCTGCGCTGGTTGCGCAGCAGTTAGTTTGTATAAGTGTGGACCGCGACGCAATCCATTGTCGCACATTCCTGAGTTCGCAGCACGGGTCTGATAGTGCACTAAGCAGTAGTCCCGTTGGAACAACTCATCACTTCACTGTGGAATCCTGATTCAGAAATGCCCCCATAGCTACACCTCAGGTGAGACCTCAGCTTGTTCGTAGGCTGTTGACGAAAGGGCCGGTGAGAAGGGGTTTTGTTTGTTAAGTGAAACTGCGAAGAACTTGGGTCTACATTGGAAAACGTCTAGATTAGCTTGTAAGCCAACAAATGGTTCCATTGTCGCGCTAAGAATCCATGATGAGTTGAATTCGTGATGTGTGAAGTAGAAGAATTTGAGCTGGGCGTCGACTTCTGGTATCCAGACAAGAAAGAAAACTGGGCCTGGTGTGACAAGATTGAGAGAGACTTCGCAAGGAAGGAAAACAGAAACCCACATCGCTCTAACATTTAGTGGTTGAATAAATACCTGTGGAAAGACGTTCATGAATTTTTCTATGCATCTTTTAGATGCAAGCTACACGAGTGGTTGTCAAGGCTCATAGAACACAGAAATTGTAGCCCGCGAAGTGCACCAACCGAGTGGACACCGGAGCTTATTGAACAGCTCAAAGCACTACTATAGTCCATTCGTCCGAGCAATCGACTTCTGGGTTGACAGTACACTTCAGAGTTTGTGACGCAGCTCACTGTGGACATGCTAAAGTATTACAACACAGCCGAAAGAGATTTTTTCAAGGGAATTAGAGGTAAGTACTTGAATAAGCTCAGTTTATACATTAAAATGCTTTTAGGTGAGAAAGGCGTTTTTAGAATGCAGTAAAATTGTTGGAATCTGTCATGATCAATAGCATTTTTAGTGAGTCTGACGAAGAGATGCATAACCTAAGAAGTGGGGAAAGATATAAGTATACACCTAAGAAGAAGAATTCTAGTGGATCTAGACTCCGCGTAGACATTGACTGAGAAGACAAACCTGAGAGCCAAACCACACCCCTATCTTCCACCTGTTAGCCTATTACGCCTCAGAATCCACCAGTTGTGAACACCGCACCTCTCATTGCACCTATCCAACCAGTTCAGAACCCCACATTCGTGCAAATTCAACACAGTACCACATTCATTTTTTTCGGGTAGAGCGTTGCGCCGAACCCTCCACCACCTAGAAGAAGCATGATTGAGGACATTAAACTGCCAATATTCAAGGGAATGGGTCTAGAGGACCCCAATCAGCAGTGGTTTCTATGTGAATCCGTATGGAGTGTAAAGCAAGTACAGGATGATGCTGTGAAGAAAGCGCAGCTTGTTACCGCCCTTAGAGACCGAGCCTTGCATTGTTTCATGAAATATTCTCAGGCACAGCCGAGAATCCTGTTAGAAATCAAAGCTGCACTCATAGCAGAGTTTAAGAAACCAAATTCAGAGTCACAGTGTATTACAAAATTGAAATAAATCAAACAGAAACCTAATGAAACAGTTTGGGAGTTTGATCAGAAATTCAAGACTCTGTTGGACCAAGTAACATTTGTCATTGCACAAGGAATGGTTTATAGGCGTGTTGTTGCATCACATCAGATAGCCGTTGATGCAACAGAAGGTGGCTTCGCAGGAAGAAGCCTTGGAAATTGCGATGAAGTTGGAAGCTTCACCGATGGCAGAAACTAGCACTGGCATGTCGCAGATTCAGAACCAGTTAGCTACCCTAACATTACAGTTACATGATATCAAACAGGGAAACCAAGAAAGACGGGAAGTCTGGTGTACAGGCTGTAAGGGAGAAGGACACACTAAGGATAGTTGTCCTTTATTCCAAGACTTCCTTAACATGGGAGGACCAAACCCATTGAATCCACACCCATGGCCATGGTGTGAGATTTCCAGAACTAGAGGACATCGGCCAGAAGATTGTCACATGATACAGAAATACGTGAGAACACCTAAAAACCTCTATTGCAATTTCTGTAAGTCAGTAGCGCATGGCGAATCTAATTGCTGCGCATATGAGCTCATGTATGGAGGAATGTATGGAGGAATGTATAGATTCCAAGAAGAGACTCCGCAGAAACAGAATAATGCCCAACCTGATCAAGGAGGATACAAAGGCCGCGAAGGATACCGCGGGAGAGGAAGAAATAAATGTCCTGCACAGGGGCCGAGTTCAAGTAATTTGTTACAACTATGGCCAAGCGGGTCACGTATCTACATATTGTACCAACCCATGCACCACGTGTAGTTATTGTAGTTCATTTCATCATGTTATTGAAGACTGCCTAGTACTAGAGGTAGAGATGCAGAAAAGAAAATGGCCAGAGGTGCCGGCCCCAAATATCCAGTTGATCGCAGCAGAAAGGAGACCTGCGGATCAAAGTATTAACATAGTAACGTGCAGTGGTGCTGTGACAGGGCGAAATAGAGGAGCAAAAGCTTTGACTTCTGGGGGTTTTGATACCAAGCAGACTCCTCTTGAGACAATATGGATAAGGAAAGCTGCTGGGAAACCACTTGCTTTCGACCTAAAGAAAAATAGAGAAGTCTTTGAAGAAGCACCGGATCTCTTTAAAGAGCCAACACCTAGATCACTGAGAATCCCGTTGCGTAGAGAAGTACCGCATGTAGAATATATGCCCGCTATGTATGACAGAACGAGCGCATGAAGTTGCATGAAGTTGCTAAAGATTCCAAATGCAATAGCAGAGTTGCAGAAGGTGATAGACTAGTATGAACCGTGCAGCGAAACTGAAACTATTGATAGCGTAGTTCATCATATTAAGAAACACAAGAGAATAGGGAGAGAAATGAGACTCAGTGCACAAATAGGAGATTATGAAATGGATGAGATCATTCTTGTTCTGGGATCAGAAGTAAATGTCTTAACCAAGCAGACATGGCAGCAAATGGGGAGACAAAAGCTGTTATGGTCACCTATCCAGTTGAGAATGTCCAATCAGGAGAAATTCATACCCTTTGGACGGTTATCCAACGTGATTGTTGACATTGATGGAGTGCAGAGTCATGCAGATTTTTAGTTTATTGAGATTGTGGATGACATTCACCATTTTCCTGCGCTGTTAGGAATTGACTGGGCTATCGATAACCTCACCATTATCAATTTGAAGACAAGAAAGATGATCTTTGAAGGAAATCACCTTAGGGTCATTGCTCCACCCTGCGGATGGAGACAGATACAGCTAGCCGATTCAGGAGGAATCCAGGGCTCAAGATTTGGACCAACTATATAAAATGACCGCGAACCAGGAAGATTACATTAATCCTATTGCGGATGGTACACTCAGCTGGAGATGTGACAACTCTTGCATTTCATACTCCGAAGCAGGATTGGAGAATTTGCAAAGCTGGATGCACAAAGTATCAGCAAGGACATGCGCGCAAGTAACAAAGTCACTTCGCTGGATTGAAAAGGAGGTAAGCCCAATCCCCGCCTATGATGGTTTTGCTAATGTTTATTCATTTATTAAATAATATACTACAACAATTGCAAAAGAACATTGCTTACCATCATTAGACATAGCGCTGCACGAGACACCTGCCAGATGGTGGCCCGCGCATAAGAAAACATTGACCACATGGGATCAATGCAGAATTAAGCTGCAGATCAGGTTTGCTGATAAAGTTACCCTATCTTTTGAGAAGTATAATGGATAGACATATCCAAGACAACATATTGAGGTTTGTTCACAAGCATGGGGGGAGAGACCAAAGACAGAATGGGTGCATTTGTTTGTGCACACACTGGAGGATGGCATTCCCAAGAAATGGTACTTAGATATGGAGTTGCGTAGGGAAACTACAGATTGGGCCATGCTAACTGCGAACTTCCAGAAGGAATTCAGCTTTAAGGATGAAAACCCAACAATACACGATGCTCTATAAATAATTAAGGAGTGCATATTCAAAGAATATTGTCCACATAGAAATATGACTTTAGAGTAATTCTTCTGAACGGACAGCATACCTGCAAGATTATAGAAAGAATGGAAGGAACAGGTAGAGTATCCTATGGAATGTTACAAACCAGCTGAAGAGGTTGAAGGAAAAGAAGACAGTGATGAGGAGGACCCGCGCAACATTAAAATACCTGAGTCAGAGGGTGTGCGCGACGTAGAGGGACCTCCGTTGGAAATCCCAGACATGAGTGAACCTGTGAAGACGAAGAAAGTGAACATTGGCACCAGTGAAGAGCCAAAGTTCACAACTATTGGAGACTACTAGGATGATCAGACTGTTGCGAAGATCGCAGATACATTACATGAATATCAAGAGCTATTTCCAACTAAGTTTACAGAGATGAAGGGCATTTTGGGAGACCTAGGGGTTATGAAAATACCTCTTAATCCAGGCACGAATCCTGTTAAGCAAAGGCCATACCAACTGAACCCATGTTACAAAGAAAGAGTAAGAGCAGAACTCGACAAGATGCTCGAGGCAGGGATCATTGAGCTAGTTGAAGAATCTGAGTGGATAAGCCCCATGGTTGTCCAAGATAAGAAAACAAAAGGTGAGATTAGGATTTGTGTGGATCTCAGAAAGTTGAACGATGCTTCCATGCATGACCCATTTCCTACTCCTTTTATAGATGAGGTGCTTGATAATGTTGGAGGAAATGAATCCTACTCCTTTACTGATGGTTTTTCGGGGTATCATCAAATAAGAATTGATCCCGCGGATAGGCACAAGAATACTCTTGCTATAAAATGGGGTTCATTCCAATACACAATAATGCCATTTGGTTGGAAGAACACACCCGCCATCTTTTCCAGAGTTGTCATCGCGGCATTCAAAGATTTCATGCATAAGTTCTTAGAAGCTTATTTTGATGACTAGACTGTGTTCGGATTGCTGAAGAACCATTGCGCGAACCTGAGAATGATGTTGGAAAAGTGTATATAGCATCATATTTCCTTGAATTTAAAGGAGTGTGTTTTCTGTGTCCCCTATGGGATCCTGCTGGGACACATCATCTGTAAACAGGGCTTGATGGTTGATCCTGCAAAGATCATCGTCATTGTAAACTTTCCTACGCCAAATTAAGTCAAGCAGCTGCGCACTACATTAGGACATACTAGGTATTACATGAATTTTATAAAGGGTTATGCACAGATCACCGCAGCAATGGAGAAGCTGCTAAATAAAGATGCGTCGTTCATTTGGAATGCAGAGTGTGAACAAGGTTTTGACACCTTGAAAGAAAAAATGGTCACTGCACCGATCCTCCTTTTTCCAGACTAGGAGAAGTCATTTCACGTTCATGTTGATGCATCATGTATCGCATTGGGCGTTGTCTTAGCACAACCAGGAGAGGGAGGTATTGACCATCCTATCGCATTTTCGAGCAGGAATCTCTCATCTGCAGAAAAGAATTATACCACTATCGAGAGAGAAGGCCTCACTATGGTCTATGCACTGTAGAATTTCAGGAACTACTTGCTTGGTGAGCACTTCTTTATGTTCACTGACCATTCTGCTTTAAAATACCTAGTCAATAAGCCAGTTTTAGGGGGGAGAATTTGCAGATGGATGTTACTCTTCCAGGAGTACGACTTTGAGATAGTAGTTAAACCTGGCAGATTGAACTTGGGACCTCATCATCTGTCGAGAATTGAGTCAGGAGAAGAGCCCACCAACCTTGAAGACAATCTGTCGGACGCGCAGTTGTTCGCTATCCAGATAGATGGTGAATATTACAAATACATCATAGATTTCTTGACCACTGGATTAGAACCTATAGAACTCACTACACAACAAAAGAAGTAGCTGGTAGTGCGAGCAACGGACTTATACAAACTGGCACCGGATGAAGTACTCCGCAGATATGTATTAGACCATGAAAAGCCGTTCATATTGGTTGATGCACACTCAGGAGCAGCAAGAGGTCACTATGCAGGAAGGGCCACTGCGTAGGAGATCTTGCACGTACGGCTATGTTGGCCTACAATTCATAAGGACTTCAAGGAACATTGCCAGAACTGCGATGTCTGTCAAAGGACAGGAAGGCCATTGTGAAGAGATGAAATGCCATTGAATCCATAGCTGACATTACAAGCATTTGAGAAATGGGCAATTGATTTTGTGGGACCTATAAACCCACCAGGAAAAAGAACTGGTGCAAGGTACATTATTACTGCAACTGATTACTTCACCAGATGGGCAGAAGCGAAGCTAGTGAAGGACTATAGCGCAGGTATTGCCGCGCAGTTCATTTTTGGATGCCCTAATATTCTCATGAGTGACCAAGGCACTCACTTTTTGAACAGGACCATTGAGGCATTGACAGAGGAGTTCCATATCCATCATCAACAAAGTATGCCTTATCATCCACAGGCGAATGGAACAGTTGAAGCATTCAATAAAGTGCTGGAGAATGCGCTAACTAAGGTATGCAATGTGAATCGGGATGACTGAGACCTGCACATTCCCGCAATGTTATGGGCATACAGGACCACATGCAATAAGTTGACTGGCCATACACCGTTTAGGCTGGCCTGTGGGCAGGAAGCCATAATGTCGATGGAGTACATCGTTCCCAGCTTGAAAATAGCTGCGTTTACAGGCATGGATGATCGCGACGCGCTGGAAGAAAGGTTCTTACACTTGGTTGGTCTGGAGGAGGATCGCTTCATCGCAGGATTTCACCAACAAGTGCAAAAGGAAAGGGAAAAAGTACGGCATGATCTCCACATCAATAACAAGTCTTTTTAGGTAGGTGATCTAGTCCTCCTGTATGATAGCACGTTTATGAAATTTCCTCAAAAGTTTAAAATGCATTGGCTTGACCCATACACTATTGTACATGTTACTAATGGTGGTGCAACTCAGTTAGCCACATTAGCAGGAGATAACTTTCCCAGCTTAGTTAATGGTAGCAGAATAAAACCCTATCGGGATAGTCCTGCTTCGCAGAACCTGTGATGGTCAGGAAGAAGAAATTTCTAAGTGCCAAGTACAGTTGAAATTGGTCACTGGAAAGCTGAAGGAATCTGTATGTGATGTATAATGAGGAAGATGTATATACCGCGTAGCACTATTAGAACATGCTGCTGCGAAAAGAAAAAAAAGGAACTGCGCAGTTGCAAACTCCACAAGGAAATTGCCAAGACCAAGTTAAATGAGAAAAAGACTTAGTTCAGAAGCAAGAGATAAGGCACCACGAAGAGACTTTGCAGGAGTAACAATGACCTGTCGCACAGTTCGACGCAACACTTAGAAAAATAGTCGTTACAATGTCGGTTGAGAATATAGTCGTTATATAGCTGTTTCCAGCAACCGCTTGGGCATTTAACCCACAGATATCAGTTCTGAACGAGGTTATGAAGGAAAGGACCGAAGGATCCGCCGGATTTGGCCAACGGATACCACAATTAATGCGTATCTAGCTGTTGAGGGGCACAAAGGAGGTTCAGCTACGCTATATAAGTAATGCCGCATTCAGACTCGCAGGCGTTACCGAACACTTAGAATTTTCTGGCAAGCAATAATGTGTGAGTATTTTCAGCAAGCTATTTGAAACTCTGTGAAGTGTAGCCAGTGAATGTCTGAGTGGTCTTCCATAGAAGAAGAATTCACCATCCAAGAGGCTGTGAAGGTATTTCACTATGGAGGGATTAAAGGGTTAATGAGAACCCCATCCAAGAAGGGCATCTTAGAACCAGGTCAGGCATCGAGATGATCACCAAGACACGGTCCAACGATGCAAGATAAAGGTAAAACTCCAGTAGCACCAAGAACAAAGGTACCCAAGATGGGTTCGATGGTGAAGAAGCCGCCGATAGATGATAAGGAAATCCCTTTGACAATGACCCCAGACTACATCTCACCGCATGCACGGGACACACCGATCTTCAGACTGCTAAAGAATGCAAAACATGACATCCCGCTATCACCAATCTCAAAAAATGTCGATGTTGATAAAAACGTGTTGGGTAAAATCCCATAATGTAAATGGGAGGATTATAATCGGCTTGCAATGTAGAAGAAATATCCCAATGAACCGAGGTTCCCACAGTTCCAACTAGACTAGTACATGTGTTGGAAGAAGGACGCAAAGGGAGAGCTTAACCTGGTCACTGAAAGTTGGTTATGTGAAGAAGTCCAATCTGGGCTACTCAATTTGCTAAGGCTTCTACATTTCGATAGGTCACCAGAGCTGAATGTGGTGGTGCGAACACTAATGGAACGCATTCAGCAAGGTTATTTGTGGCTCAACCGTAACGTTGACCTAACTATTGACATCATCCACCGCATTACTGGGTTGAGTAAAAGGGGTAATGACCTAAAGCAATTTTTCCAAGGGAAAAGCAAGGACAAGGAAGTCGTGGCGAAGATGAATAAAACCCAAACTATCATCAAAGGAAAGAGGGGTTTTCAGACAGAGGACATAAAGGATAAAGCCATGCGGTTCATCACACAACTTCTAGCCGGCAAGATCTTAAGAAAATGCATGCCTCTGGAGGTAAGTGAGGGCGTAGTACTGCTTGGCGTCGCGGCCGCAGAGGGAGAACAATTTAATTGGTCTCAATATTTATTGAATGAGTTCATGGAAGAACTAAATGACACGCAGCTCAATGGAGGAAATTTCTATTATACATGGCTCATAGTGTTGATCTCCTTTTCTGGCTAGAAGGAGCCAAAGGATTACGTTGGCGTAATCACTGATACCAACGATTGCAGAGGACCCCGTTATGCAAACCTCTGGGAAAATATGAACTCAGAAAGGAAACAGGCGACAGCTGAGGTGTTCTACCAATATTATAGCTAGCTACACGACACAATCATAGCCACACCCCGGATAACAAAGTAGGTAACTAGTAGGTATATTCGCATTGTTAAGTTTTATGCTGACATGCGTAGTATTCATATTTCAGCCAAAGCACAGAAGAGGAAGGTGGAATGGTTCGCAGGAAACTACCATATGTACGAAGATGATATTGACACTATCATGAAGGAATGGCCTACCGAGTTTTGAGTGGAAATTGTATATGTCGAAAGCGACTCCGCTAAGGATGAACCCATTCTATGTCCTATTGTTGAAGGCAAGGAGGCAAGAAAAAGAAAGGATCCTGAGCACCCCGTGTAGAAAAAGGAACCACGGAAGAAGCATAAAGCTTATAAAAGTCAGTTAGACGCAGTGCTCCACGATGAAGATTATGAAAGAATCGCTGCGAGGGTCACAGAGTCAATGGAAGATCTGATGACCAATAAGGAGAAAAAGGACAAGGCAATTCAGGAAAGTCTACAGAGGAATCTGAACACGCTACAGGGGATTACAGAGAAAATTGAAGAAGTCCATAAGAGATTACCCTTTCCGCGGGACTCAGAGTCCGAAGGGAAGTCAGGAGGAACTTCACAGCAGAAGGAGCTACAACTGACCATGATCATGCCTGCGAAGTCCCGTATCGTCCATCTGGACCCATTAACAATAAGCTTGCCATTGCCAGAACAACTGTTGTTGGACACAAAGGATGTCGAGCGTGTGGAGCTCAATCTTGCAAAGATACAGCTACCTAGGTTACACTACTTGCATCTGCAGTGTGTCGAGGAAATGCATGAGAGAACCACTGATGCGCTGAAAGGACAGACTAAGCTGCAAACAACTAATAAGCAGTTGGAGGAGTCTAGCTTGCGGATATCTATGCACTACAGGATGAGTATGATCGTCGGCAAAGACTAGAGTCCATGATCACTGTGGTCGCAGATGAGATTGAAGAATTTGAAGTATAGGTAGGCCCTGTGGACACTATTGTGAAAATTGGTGAACTAGTTCACAACCTAAAGACAGAGATTCAAGACATGGAGATTCTCCGTGAGGCTAACGTTGCTGCCTTGAAGGAACAGATCAACCCACAGACTTCACCAGATCAGCAGTAGCTAAGAGTAAAAGAAGTGAAGTCCGTAGCAGAAAGTATTGCTACCGAAGTGGCTAAGTTCCAGAGTCTGTTGGAAGCGGCGTCGAAGGCATTCATTGCCCTCGAAGAGGACCTGGGATTGCTGCAAGTAAAGAATGTAGTGAAAGATAAGCAAGCTGCACTAGAGCAGTTAGATGCAGAAGTAAAAGCTCTACTACCAAGAGATAGGTTACAGAAGTACAGAGAAATCAACACATTGAAGAAAGAAGTGCAAGCCTTAAAGGAAAAAGAGACTGAAATGGGCGACACGTTGCAACCCTTACTGGAAGACGCCAGCACGATCTCGCAGGAGATCGAGGAGAAGTTAAAGGATTTGCGCAAAAATCAGGAACAGGTAATGAGATAACACCTGAGATGCTAGAAACAGTTAAGCAAGTCGAGCAGGACACAAAGGAAGGAGTCAAAAAGCTGATCGGCACATACAATGAGTTCACTGCGAAGCTAGATCCGCTGCCTGAAGGACAGCCAGAGGAAGTTGAAGTTGAAATTGCAGGTGGATCGGGGACGAGACACATGTAAGTGTTAGGGGCCTATTGGGCCTGGCCCAAGTGGGGCATTTTGAGGAACAAGATGTTTTGGAACTGCGAAGTTGAGCGCAGTTCAGCTAAAGTATTTTTGGTACAAGTTTTGGGATGCTGCGAAGGTGCGCACAACGTAGTGTCAGAAGAGCTGCGAATATCAGTGATGCGAGGAGGCAGTGCTACGATGTGTCCAGTCTACGGAGATCTAGCAAGGTAGAGTGTTGGACGGAAGATGGAATTTGTTCTGGTTAGACCGTTGGCAGTCTATTTTTGGTAAAGATGCTCCAAGATTGCCAAGCGAAGGGCCAGATCAAATCAGGAAGAAAGCGACTGGTCGCACACGCGAGAGATACCACTACATGAACCAGTCGCATGAGATTGTTAGAGGAAGAACGGCTCGGTAAAAGTGACTTGTTGGAATGCATGCGACAGGAAGGCCGATAGCAATGTGGGCATGCATTGGATGTAGGCCACGTTAGAATATTCGCTACCAGAAGTCGGCAACCTCGATGAGCTGGAAACTATAAGGGTTTTGTAAGCCTCAGGGTTTTTTCCTGCAGATTGTAAAGACATGACCTACGGGCATGATCTATAAATAAGTCATTTTTGTATGGGAAAGGGTTAACTCTTCATTTTGGTTAAGCTTTGAACATTGTTGCATCTTGTTGGCAGGCGGTTAGGATGGGTCATTATCGCAGCACCGCAAGCGCTGCGATACCACGGAAGGCGGAAAGCCAAGCGCAAATGATATTATTTTTTTTAGTTAAGGATTTGTGAAAGGTTGAGATTGTGGTGCAGAGAGCAGTTGAAGTGTGTTGGGCAAGTTCTGGGTTGGGCTTAGTTGAGCCATTTGTTGGCATTGTGGGAATTGAGCGCGGCATGCTGAGTGAGCCGGAGACGGTGGAGATTTCTAGTGAAGCCGAGTCACCTCGCACTCCTGCTCCTATTGAGGAAGAGGTCAATTTAGTGGACGAAGTTGCCAACATGCCGATGGGATCGTCTTCTGTAGTCTGCCATAAGAGAGGAGGGATGCAGCTTAGCTCCGACCGGCCCGAGAAGTGGCTCACTCATTCTACTTCCCAAGTGGTGGAATGCGTCGCTGCAGAGATCCCATCGAGCTCGGGAGTTATGGAATCCGCAGTTCGTGCATGCATTTCTACCGCGGATATCCCAGTCTACCGACCGCCATGTCGAGCAGGGGTGAAGCCAAGGACGGTTACAAAGAACCAGTGGTATTAAATACGGATGCCGGCAATACCGCGAGGGATGAGTTGTACCACTGACATCGTACCGGCGTTGATGCAGCTGCGGCATAATGATCATGACCTACTGGAGTTGGAAGATGTTATGATGGAGCCCTTTCAGCTACGAGCACTAGGAGAGACCGGTCTGATGCCACGCATTCCACTTGAATGGGCGCTCGGCTTGGAGAAATCTGGGTTGTTGGGGTTGATCTACATGCCACATTTTGGGCAATTGACAGAAGCCAATGCCTGCGTCAAATAGTTGCTGGCTTGTTTTCATGGCGGGGTGCTATGGTTGGACCAGCAGGTCATCGTGACGGTGGACCTGATTTCTGAGATCACAAGCTTGCCGAAGGATGGGGTCGACCCATCGCAATAATTTCACGGAAAGAACAATGACAGAGCGCTTGCGACAAGGTTGCAAAAGCGGTACAAAATGCAGAAAGATGGACAGGCTTACCACTTGGACAATATCAACGAGCCCACAGTCAAGATTGGGGCACGCATCTTGGCTACCAAAATCCTATGGATTGCTCGACCCAATCAAGGAAATTCTGAGGTTGTCTCCTACGCAAAGCTATGTGCGACAGGCATGCACATGAACTAGTCCCTATTTTTACTTAACCAATTGATGGAGGATGCGCTGGCAGCCCAAGTCGGGAAGCGATCGTTCACTTATAGGTGGCTGTTGATATTGGTTGCGTTAGTCGCTTGGATGGAACCTGAAAATTACCAAGGGATGGACGTGGATGGGGTGGAGGAACGCAAAGGACCGTGCTACCAAAACTTGTGGTGGATGCAGGAACTGGTGCAGATCAGAGATTGTGCCACACAGTTCTGGTTTTATTGGGGAAGCACTGCAAGAAGCCGCTGAGAGGATTCCACGGCTGACTCCGACCACTATCGATAAGTACAAGGGGATTGCACGGTTCATCATTGGACC